>JAAGNO010018973.1:0-29941 GCA_033439905.1 Ceryle rudis | reverse complement strand
TTTACCACCACTCTCTGGGCCCAGCCACCCAGCCAGTTTCTAACCCAGTGAAGAGTCCACCTGTCCAAGCCATGAGCTGCCAGCTTCTCCAGCAGAATGCTGTGGGAAGCGGTGTCAGATGCCTTGCTGAAGGCCAGGCAGAACACTATAAACACTAACCTAAAAAAAAAAAAATTCATGTCACCGGAAATTCTTAGCACCACTTAACGTGAAGGAGAGGACAACTCCTCTTACAAATAACTTCAGCATAGCTGTAAATAAAGTTTGTAATAGCAGAACAGAAATTAAGAGACCTTTTAGCCAAACTGTAGTAAGCTATTTTCAATGACAATTTCCTCTGGTAAGACGACAAAATTTACTTCTTGTGCTTATTGGTGCTCGAAGTTCAAATTTCAGAATGGCATCTGGCTGAATTAACACATCATAACCAGTCCCTCTATGAATCTATTTAGTTAATTCATACAGGCAAAAATTATTCCTTAATTATGTAAGTCAATACACACGTCACTAAAGCTTTTTAAAAATGTCAATTTTCACACCTTCAAAATGTGGTGAAATGGATCTTCCTGTGTGCAACCACACAGCCCTCTACAAATCCTCTATGTGGTAAATAATGAAAAATAGAGCAAAGAGAAAATTCCATTTACGCAAAACAGTCCTTTAGTAAGTTACACTGCCTGTTTTTTTCCTTACAATTTTTATTTAAACAGCCTCTCACTTTTTTATCTTGGTATAATTTAACTTTTATTGAAAAGGAATTTTTTAAACTGTGTATTTATTTTTAGCTGGTGAAATTTATTAGCAGCTGAAATTTCCAAGTAATTTCAGCCTTTTTTTGGTCTGTTATACTATCTCTTCACACAGGCCATTTAGTTATGATTCCCATTCAACTTCAGCTTTATCATCCTTTCTACCTTGCTCTTCTCCCAACTTCTGTAATTTCAGAGACAATAAAGGACCAGAATTTATAACAATTGTGCAGTACTGGCAAGAGACGCACGTAAGAGAAGCTGCAGCACAGGGTTGAAGCGGGTGAGTCAAACTAGATAATAAAGAGCTATCAAGTTCTGTTGAAATGGACGTGTCTGCAGCTCCAGAGAAGCATAGCAAATAAAATTTAATGAGTATTAAAATAATTAAGGTTAATCTTCCTGTAAAATTAAGCTTTTAATTATTCATGTATTTAAATGGATTTTAAACAATTCTTTTTAAACTTTACATGAGAGCTCAGCTTTGACAGTATGATTTTTGGGACAACATCATGTGCCTCATCCTTGCTAAATGACTCTTGTCTATTAGCTTAGAGAGAATTATTCATATAATATATATTTTTTTTTTCAATTTGCTTGTAGAATTTTATTTTTCATTTCTATTTCATTTTGGAAAACTAAAATTCCTCTAAGGCTGCAATTATTTTACATTCTGTGGATAACACAAGCAGTCCACACTGTTAGCAGGGTTTGATTTTCATCCTCCCTTCATGGACAAGCTGTGCCCAGAAAGCTGACAAAACCAGTGCGTTACGTTACTGTATTACTTACCGGTGAGTAAGAGCTCTATTTGATCCCCTCCTTTACCTACCATCACTGGCCTTTGGGGGTCTCCCACAAGCGCTGCACATGACTCTGGAGCCCTTGAAATTTCAAATTGCAGGTGGGTAAGCTCATGCATTGGCATATGTTTCAAGCATTGACTTGCCCCTTATTACATGAACATCAATGCTGCACAGAGACCCCTCCTCCCTCGGTTACATTTTAACATCATTAGTTTCACGTGGAGGTATGTGAAGTCCTGTAAACGGAAAAGTTCCAAAACAAAAAAAACTTTTTCCCCCACCTCTATCCTTACTTTCTTTACAGGACTCTTCTTTGAAAACAGAATTATCAGCATTGTGATAGGAAAAACTTCCTATCTAAGAACACGAAAGAAAAATGCCTAATTTTAACCCTGGTTTGCAATTGCACAGACTACAGAGAACAAACTTTTTTGCCAGTTCTCCGGGCTTTATGTTATATATATTAACATATGCAACTATATAAGGTGGTAGTCAGTCAGTCTACTGAAGGAAAGAGAAACGGCCAATCTGAAAGCCCACCGGCCCCAAATAAAGCACAGCTATACCTCAATATTCAACAGTAAACACAAATACTGTGGTCGACATTCTCAAATGATAATAAAGGCTTTAAATTCAACTAAGAGTGAGGGCAACATAAAGTATCATAATAGTTTTGTAGTAATATGGGCCAGGTCAATGCTAGATGCATGCACAGATGCATATGTTTACCTACCTGATATTTCAAATTTCATCAATTCCAGCTCCATAATGCAGTGTGCTCAGGAAACATTAACAAGTGGGAAACAGTGACAGAGATCCCAAGCTAAAGAAAATGTTTCAGTAAATAATTATCTGGTTTTGTTTACATTTGTCATATTTCCAGTTCAAAATGAGCAAAATATTTTTTATAGCACAAACGAGACACGAAGTGACAGTTTGGTTTTCACATAGCAAGGCAAAATGTTTTAATTGCACTAAGCTATCATTAGCTCATCTAAACATTAGAATGCTCACGGAGAAGTGATTTTCAATGCTGCATTAGTCTCATCATGTATGACGTGAAATGTATTAGCAGTCAGCTCTAAGTTTAAGATGACAGCAACATTTTAAACAGGAACTGACCTTTTCATTTGATTGTCTTCTTTTCTTTAGTTGAATAAGATCTGTTTCCACCTTTTCGGCCAATTCCAGCTTCCTCTTGTTCCTCTTAAAAGCTGCTAAACTAAACCCTACAAAAATAGTTCAGAAGCATTAAACTAAGTAAAATTTACTTAATTTAAACAAATATTGATAAGTTGACATTTTGGACTTCTCGCCCCCATGTTTTTACCAATGCTAAAAGCATTAATAAAAAAAGCCAACAACTAAGCATGTAAGTTTCAGTACAAGATGTTTACATCTTTTCTTAAGTGACAAAGTTCTGGTATTGTTCAGCAACAGTGATGGGTAAAACATCCAGTAATAACAAGTCACTGAACACATATGGAAGCTATGTTGGTCTAAATATCTCTCTGTTTGGCAAAGAAGCAGCACTGCACAGAAGAGAACAGAGTAAGTGGCTTGTGTTAAAATTATTGTTTTTGACTGCTGCCAACTAAATAGATACCATGTGAGCTCCTTCTGATATCTGTAAAGTTAGGCTACTATTTTATTACCTTAATTGCATGTCTCTATGTTTACCCATATATTTAAAGCCACACAACAGTTTAGCAATATTTTTATGTTCCATAATCCAACACAGTCTAAAGACCACCTAGGTCTTGAAAGGACAAACATGTATTTTCCACATCTAGAGTCCCACATTCAGAAAGGAAGTGCTCTCTAAAGTTCAGTTAAAAAAAAAAAATCATTATGCTTAAGAGACCAAAATGACATGTTCCCATTTTAGAAGTTTTAGTTCATGAAAAAATTGCAGATAGACATAATTTAGTGGAAATTAGTTTTGACTTAATATTGTCCACAGATTGTTTTAGCATCCTCTTTGAAACATAAAGAAAGGGGGGTGGGGGGATTGTTTTGTCACTTGTTCAGTCATGCAAAATCTAGCTATTACAAGGGCAGAGCTATGCATAAAGTCACAAACTCAATGGAAGTTAAAAAGCACAGGTTCCCTATTTAATCGATAAGCCTTGAAAAAAAATAATTTAAAATTAAATTCTGAATATAGCTACGTCACTATGATTCAGAAGACTGGAACAGCTGCAAGAACAGTCTATGAATAAAATCAATAGTGCAGAGCCAACAGAACACAAAGCTTTCAATTCTCACAAAGTACAGAGACAGTGAGCATTTTACTACTTTGAACCATCTCCATGCAGGTGCCAAAAATCACCTAGCGAACTCTTCTTTGTGCCTGTTTTTAAGTACATAAAACTGGACCTTAAACTACCAAATTTATTCAAGTTTATAAACTCTAAGTAATAGGAAAGCTGGCATTTCTCTCCTAAAACCTAATGAATAGCAGTTTTAAGAAACTGTAACACATATTAGTCTGCCATCACCAAGAAAGGAACTCTTTCTACCATACAGAGCTGATTAATGCAGCTAATTTGGACAACATATTGCTATACTTGAAATTACGTCCAAGAGGTAAAAACCACCCTTGATAAAGGGGCGCAGACAAAGAAGCATTTTAGTCTAGTACTAACTGGGGGTGAGGAGGAACGAATAACCAAAAAAACCCTCACACATCAAGAATTTCTTAAACAGAAGTGCCTCAAAATAAACTGAGACTCACATGCTTTTTAACAGAACTTTTCAGCAGAAGAACTTGTACTTATGGTCAGAGCCACAGTATGGCTAAGGATGGTGCCTGGCTTGGTAGTCGTCAAAAGTAGGCATTACATAGGAATAAATATGCCTAAGCCTCTTATCCACTGCTGCCATTGCCTCTTACCAATTCAGAAGAAAGCTGTGTACCTAGAGCAGCGAGAGAAATACAAGAGTGCAGGAGCTTATACATGAAAACCTGAACACCAGAAGTTTTTCTGGTACTCCAAAATCTAATACTAGTGGTGTCCCGAAACCATAATGGTCGCAAGCTGAAACACAGGAAGTTCCGCCTCAACATGAGGCAAAACTTCTTCCCTATGAGAGTGACAGAGCCTGGAACAGGCTGCTCAGAGAAGTTGTGGAGTCTCCTCCTCTGGAGACTTTCAAGACCCTCCTGAACGTGTTCCTGTGTGGCCTGGCCTGGGTGATCCCGCGCTAGCAGAGGGGTTGGACTCAATCTCCAGAGGTTCCTTCCAACCCCTACCATTTTATGATTCTGTGATTTGCACATTCACCAGTTCAAATACATGTTCAAACATCACATGAAAACTAGAGGACATGTGGGCTAGTTCCAAGCTGCCTTGCCAGCTAGAATGCTGCTATATGGCCTCTGGGCATCATCACTCTAACTATAAATTGGTTGCTACTTATGCTGCCATTTTGTCCACAACATAGGAAGCTCTCCAAGCCTGAGAGACACTTCATTCACATAAGTCCTCAGTCTCTAGCTCATCAATTAAACAATTTTCAGAGTTTACCTTGTGCTTTAAGATTCTGTTTGCCTTTACAAAGGAAGAGGAAAAAACTGCAGATTTGCTTTGAAGGATCTAATTGTTAACAGTAACTTCTTATCTGCATTGTTAATGCAAAGTGGTATCAGAAATCTAGGAAATTCGGGACAGAAAACAAGTCATTATTGACAAAGAAGTATACATTTTACTAGGCAACGTGTATGAAATTAGGCTAGCAATGTCCATGTTTACAGAATGGATGACTAGCCTACAACACAATAATTATGACCAAGGAAAAACTGTGCTTAGTCCTCTGGTGTCAGACACATTTTCAATTCCTGGGTACCCCTACCGTTTTTCAGCTGTAGGCTGAGGTAAAGGTTTGTCATGCATTTTGTCTCTGTTGCCTTTCTTTCTTTGCTAGCCTCTTACACAGGAGAAGTGGTGCAGTGCATCAAGGACTCTTTTCATGGATGACCCAGAGCCCCAAGAGATGCCATGGCATGCATTTTTTTCCATATCTTGTACGTTGTCAGACAGAGAGGTGAAGAAAGTTTTCTAGTAATATCCAACGATGTAGGTTGGAAAAGCTTTTAAGAGGTCATGTAGTCCAACATCCTAGGAAAAGCAAATCCAGTTCAAAAGGGCTGCACAGGACCTTGTCAAGTTTTCAATACCTTCAAGGATGGAGATTTCACAACTCCTCTGGGCCCCCTCTCATCCTACCCCTGTGCAGAAGACACCATCATACCCAAGTAATACAACACTTAAACGCACAAGCACAAAGCAGTCTCGGCTAAGGAAGCTATCAAGTTTCCCCAGTAAAATCCACATTTTGTTTTAACAGGGACTGATGAATAATTGCCTTTTATTATTTAGGAAAAAGAATTATTATTATCAGTGATTATCAATGCCTTTTAGCAGGATAAACCAGCTAACACCTCCAAAGTGATCAAGCAATTTTGAAATAAATGACCAGTCTGTAAAACAAAACCCAGCAATTTCTTATTTCCTCTGCTAGAAATTTACACACAGCTTCAGACAATAAGCTCAAAATCAAATGTCTTGAACCTTAAATGTTATGGTTGGTTCCCACCCTCCCCGCTAAAGGCTAAAAGCACGTGAAAGGCTGCCTGCCCTCAGTTTACTCCTGCCTTTGCCACATTCCATCTACATAAAACCACTATAAATGCCATTAAAGTGGCTAGTGCTCTGGTTGTTTTGTCTTGCTCTACTAGTGACAAAAGAAACTAGAAAACACAAATGAGCTCCACACTAAACAAATAAAAGATGAAATTTAAGTTTTCTGAAAACATCCTGTAAGTTTGGTCCTTGACAAATAATATATTATGGGGTTTTAAGTTCAATAAAATATCATATGAACTAAAAAAAGTTTAAAATGTGCTTGGTTAATGATGCATAAAGAACATGGAATAACAACCCACTGAAAACTTAGTTTGAAAATAAGCACTATTCACAGAAGAAAAATGCCTACACACAGTTTAAGTCCATAATTCACATTAAATCTCAGACAAAAACTCTGTGGTGCAAGGATGCTAAGAAATTTTATTTGTCCTAGATGACAGTACAAAAACCACTCTCACCTTCTCCAACAAGAGAGCATATTCCAAGCTTGAGAAGAGGAAAAGGACACAACACAGCAGTGTTGAAGACAGGCATGTTTTTCTAAACCAAGTGCAATATAGCTACATCAGCCTGATGTTGCCTGGGCAAGGACAATGGGAAGCAAGAAAGGTAGAGCTTATTGACTGGGGATGGGAGGAAGACAGAAAAAGAGAGGTAAGGCAGTAGATGGCATTGTAGTTTAAAAAATTCTTGGATCATAGCCCAGAGGTTTTGTTGTTGGAATCTATGGAAAGGTATTTAGTAAAACATCCTTTGATTTTGCTCAAGAATTTAAAAGTCTAGATGAAAAACAGTATGTGCTTTCAGAAAGAAGTCCCAGACAATTCCTACCCTACACAGTAATAGCATCTACGCTCAAACTCATTCTTAAATGAATTGCATCTCAGAAACCACAGAGTATCGCCAGCCGTTCTGTTTTGCTTTCTCCTTTATGTACATACTGTCATAAATAAAACTACTTCAGAGCCGCTGGGAGAGGAAGGAAAAAAAAGAACAAAAAAACCCCACAGCTTTACAAAATGATTGTCTGTTAGTGTTTAAGCACCACGCTCAGGCCTCATCCAGATTAAAGATGTGTAATGAATGACAACAGAAGCCTATCAGGACTAGAATATTATTAAAAGCTCAGGACTTCAGTCTCACATTTACAGCATTTATCACATCTCTGCAATGCAGCATGCGGTGTCTCTTTAAGAATAAATAATCTTCAAGGACCTGAAGACATCTTCCCGGTCCTCCACATTCTCTCTTCAACCCTGCAAGGTACCAGCACAAGCTACCCACACGTACTCCGTACTTAAATGCACTGCATTTGGGGTCTAACTGGGCTAGGCGGTGGAAGCAGTGGGTGGAATACTTCATGATGGCAGAGTTGTAGAAGTGGAGAGGAGTGGAGGGGTTTGCTGCGTAGAAGGCTCAGTGGCTGAGCTCAGAACAGGTAGAAGTAGCTCCTGCTCAACACTGCTTGCCTGCATGAGAGGTTGATATTAGTGGATGTGGTGTCAGAATGTGTGCTTGATACTATCACGTATTATCTATAAATGCCAAAGAAAAATCTCACAAGCACATCTTGCTCCAAGTTAAGACTTTTTCCCATTTTCAAAAGGTTCCAGTGTTACTGGGTATTCTGATGAGAAAGGACCACAAGACCTTCATTGCATAATTCATTAGCACAAGATCAATCACCTGCATTATTGTGGCTAGACACTAAACACAGCTTTTATGCAGGTATTTTACATCATCATCATCACTCAACTGAAAGAGATGAGAAAGCAATTTTCGGCAAGCAGGTCAGTGGAAGAAAAAGAGAGAGATCACTGGTCTCAGAGCCAGTCAAGAGACATCATCCGTGTGCCATTTGTTTGCCATAAAACTTCCACATCATTTACTCATCTCTTGTACTAATCAATCTGGCAGTCTGAGCATTCCCATAACTCCTTTTACCATTATACTATGTATGAGTAAAAATTAAAACAAAAATCTTGATAGTTCTATTCTACAACAATACAGAGACTAAGAAAATGCAAGACACCTGTATTCCCCATTCTACGCAGCTCTTCAGAACTTGTTCTTGGTCACGCTACACAGCCCATTACAAAAGATCCAGAGAACAGAGAAAATAGAAAAAAATATTAAACAGAAAAATTAGAACTGTCTGATTCATGGAGTCCTCCAAACTACCAAATTGTACATAGAGACAAACCGCAAGACTAAGGGACCTTTTTTTTTCTATTTCTTTTAAATAATGACAGAATTGATAAATATCTACTTGTTAATTCTAGCTCTGTGTACTTTCAATAGGTGTGTAGCTGACAGGCTCTTTATTATAATACACTAACATTTCTTGCCCAAAGTTAATACACCATGTTTTTAGTAAGAAGTCCGTGTTTCCTTAAAACTCCCATGCTTTTATAAGCCACATGTATTCCCTTAAATATTGTTGAAAATAAATTTTGAATTGAAAATTCAGTTAATATTTAAGTCAACAATTAAGTTTTTAAATACAAGTAACAAATCATATTTTTAGCACCACTACATCACAAATCAAGTTCTGGACAATACTCAAACCTTCCTAGTCACAGTAGTTGAACAATAAGCTGGGAATTCAAACACAAACTCCAATGTTTCTATTACAGGCATAACAAATTATTATGCAACAAAACATTATGCAACCTGTGAGTGCTCAGCAATCCTTGTTTAAAAGCAAACTGAAAAATACTAAGAAAAGTCTGTGAATATTTTTAAAGCTTTGAAGGACAGACTGAGCTCTGACCAATCATACAGCACCCCCTGGCAGACATTTCTTACAGTCAACCAAAAGAACGAGAAAGGAGAATTTTCTGCATTTTATCTTTCTATTCTGTATTAAAAGAGAATGCAAGTATTGGAGAGAAGCAAATTAAAAAGGAATATACTAGCAAATTAGTTAACCCACAGGAATTAAAATGATCCAGTGAAGAATTCTGTTGAGCAGTCGCTAAAATAAATGCCACAAATGAAAACAGGCAGATGAAAATAAATTCCATTTTAACAAAGCCATTTTAAATGACAAATTAACACCACTTATGCTTGTGTTGGGACCAAACACTACTAGTGCTACTTTCCATCTTGCCATACTTTGACAGAGACAGCAACAGGAATGTGGAAAAAAAAAAAAATGCATTTAGCATCAAAAGCATAATAAAAAAAAACCCAACCCTATCTTTCTCAAAGTGCTACCATATAGACCTGTTCTTCACGACCAGAACTCAGGGTCACATCTTCCTGGACATACAATCTCATAGTATTTCCTGGAGGCAATCTTTTTTCCATCAAGCAGCCTTTCCTGCACCTTGGAAGATTTTCATTCAAAGCTTCTTCTGGCTACTTCATTCCAATTGTTTTCCTGGCTAACTTATAGCCAGTCAATTGAGTGCACTTGGCTGTTCAGATTTCAGAACTGCAAGTGAATCTACAGTGTTATATTCAATTCCAGGGAGGATTTACATCATGTCTGACCTTTTTTCTCTTTTTTTTTTTTTATTGATAGTGAAACACATGCACTTACGAAAGCTCATTTACTTTGCATTTTATGGAACAGAGGTAGCAACTTTTGCTGTTAAAAGACAAGCATTTTCTGAGAGATACCTCTTAGTTTCCTGTAACCAGATATGTACTCCGATTACTCAAGCTTCCTAATCAAATCCCCAAAACCCTTGAGTTTCTTTACAGATCATTTTCATTCTCACCCTAAAAATAAACAAAATCCTGTGCTGAGCCACTGACTGAACATCACAGCACAGTTCCAGCAATACAGCAAGCGTTATTCTTAACACAATACTAGTGAAGGAGAGAACTGAAGGCAAGGTGAGGTTTGGAGGAGAGGCGGGCTAGGCAGACAATGCTGGTGGAGAGGGGGTATGACAATCTGCATGACACTTATCCAGAAAAGGCTCTCCCTCAGTAAAACAGCCCAGCAGTCCTAAGATAAAAGGGAATATCCTTGTATACACAAAAACGGTTAAAAAGCAGAAAACAGAGTGGGACTAAAAAAGTATCTCACTACAAGCAGAATTCCAAATGAACCTATAGCAGCACCTGCTCTGTTCAACAACATAATGTGATTTTACCTTGAATAACTTAGTGTCATCAGTAGTAAGAGAACTTGAGTGAAAATTTATTCTGATTAGTGACCTGACAATCTCTCTCTTATTCATCAAGTCTCAAAATAATGAAAAAAGAGGTAATTATTCACACAAACCATAGTTAAGCAGCAAACACTTTGTGCAGATGCTAGAAATTAATATGGGGTCGAGAGGAAACAAAAACTTCATGGCAGGAAATGCCACTGATAACCTCCATGTATGCAGGAACCAGTCATGACTCAGGATTGTAGGCTGGGACAGTAAATGGAGTAGGGAAAGGGAAGTATATATTTGTCCTTATTTATGGCTACTTTTGTATTCCAGTTGTCAAGCTATGAGAATCCACTGCAACTGCTTTTGCTCTTATGTAATATACTGAAATACTTATGGTCACTTTCACGTTTTTAAGAGTTAGAGATACAAGATTCCTGCATGAGTAGTAACCTTCCTTCTCTTTCTCTTTGAAGACTTTACCTTGTGAGCAGCTGTAAGATGCTGTCTTACGCCACGTTACCTTTGTCAATTCAACTATTTTGCATCTACTCTAGGCTGAACTGAAAAAACTCAGAAGTGGTTTGGTGAATACTAATGCAAGCACAGATATTGACAGCTGAAGCTGTACCTCATATTCATGTTGCCTATTTAAAGTATAATTTTAACATTTATAAAAGGTTGCATGATACAGCAAATTAGTATTTCTAAACTGTAACTACACTCTTAACACTTTGAACACATTTTCAAAGCAGCCTCTGGCACAGGGTAATAAAGCCCTAGCATAAGCTAGTTATGGGCTTCAGTATTGGCAGGAATTAAGCTCTAGTATGGGCAGAAATTAATAAATTCAGCTTTCTTGCAGACTGGGCAATACAAGCAGATCACATTTCAGGTGCGGTGGTTTTTCAAAAAAAACCCCAAAAAAACCCCAAACCCCACGCACTCAGTAAACTGGAATGCCACCAGATTTCCACAAAGGGTAGAAATCCCACTTCCTCGCACACGTGGCAAACCAAGAAGACAAAGCAGGTGAGCCATGACATAACCTTCATGTAGTTCAACAAGTAACATGGTTTAAAACATTATTTCAGATACTTTGAAAGTTCCAAGAGAATTATGGAGTGTGACCACAAAGCTGATCATGCAACTTTCTCTGTAACTGATCAGACCGAGAACTCCATCCATGCAAAACCAACCACACAATCCCACAGCCTTATGGTGTGTATAACATTACTCTTGCCATCTCAGGTCCAGGAAAAATGAGACAGAACAATGAGACTTCAAGAATATATTTTCCATGTGCAGCACAGAGAAGGCAAAACATATGCACCTAGTTCCCCCTGCTAATGCTGCTAATATATATCTGAGGTTTGGGTTAAGTAGTTTTGGGGGGTTGGGATTGTTTTTGGTTTTTGTAATGAAGTTACTAAACAGATTTTCCTGATGTTTAGCAATTCCCTCTTTCTTCATTTTACTGAGCTATGCACAGTCACGTAATTCCAAGTTACCTCCAATTTTCCACGTAAGCTCTACCACAGCAATTGTAGGAAGCATAATGACATTTGTTAGATTATTTAGTGCAATGGCTCGCTTCACACGAGATCCTTTGTGGTTGCTTGGAAACAACATTCTCTTTAACTGTAATTTCTGACACCTCTAACTTTGCCTCTTCTAGTAACACTGAGAAAAAAAATAAAAACAACAAAACGATTTTCTATTTCCTACATGTTACCTGCAAGTGTGTCTTCCACTTCTCAGCTGTAACAATCCCATGTTGTCACATATGGTGTTAACGGTTACCTTCCAGCCTCACTGAGCAGAAGTCTATGCATTAAAAGGCTAGCTTTAATAAGAACTGGTCTGAAAATCAACATAATATCATTTTCTATAACAGATTTTCCAGGTTTTTATTTGTTGTTTATTGCTGTTCTGGTTTTGCTTAAAAAAATATATATTACCATTACTAATTATTCTACAAAATTAAGTATACTTGAACTTTAGGGGAAACGCTCAAACAATCCTGTCCCGGATACCTCTTAAAACAGCTTAGTAACGCAGTTTTTACATAAGCTAGTATTGCTATCCTATGTATCCATTGTAGGCACTTGAACAGCAGATACCACCACTCCATCGTTTTTGAAACTGAAGCTCAAGACTGTACCAGTCAAACACCTCCTTCTCGTAAATCCACTAAGACATAGACTACCATTTATGCCAAGGTCCATCTGCAAAGGATTCCGTTTCAAGTAGTTTTCTCAGTATTTTCTCAATATTACAAAGAATATCCGACTGTATCTCAGCCTCTGCCACTGTTTTTTTTAAGCATATCCTTCAGTTACTCGAATCTGCAATCATTCTTCCAGCAAAACATTCACATAGTCTACACTCAAGTCTTAATGGTGACAGCCTGCTTCACAACATCAGTTCATTCCTAGAGCAACTCCGTCACAAGGAGTATATATATACCTGGGTGAAAGGAGGGCTGTGGGAAGCAGAGGGGGTTGGTAACCTTATTACCAACATTTTTTTTCATTGACATGGCAACAGCAAATGGTATTTCTGCATTGACTTAGCAATAGGATTAACTTCACAATCCTGCTAATTGTTTTGCTAAACAGAATCAACGTTTGAATTGTTGAATGTACTGCGACAAAAAGAAACCACCGGTGTTTTGGAGATGTATGTGAAAATACATTGCCTGAGATTATTCTTCTGATGTTCCTCCAGTGTAAATTCATGGTATGGGTTAGGCAAACCAAACCAGCAGTTGTTGTCCTTATTTTTAAGCTATAAAATGTAGATTTGCTCTGACTAGGGTATATTTTAGCTAGTAATACATCATCTGGCAATTAACATTACAATCTCTTGTCACAACAGAAATACACGGGTACTAGAAACAATGGAAACTTTTGTGCATGCAAGCAGATTCAGTCAAGAAACCTTCTTTCTGGAGTACCCTCCTACACATGAGTAGCAAATACTTTCCTGGGAGAAAAAGAAAACCAAACAAAAAGAAAACAACCAAAAAAAACCCCACTACCAAACAAAAACCCCCAAACTTTTCAGTGGTTTTAGATTTTTCTCTCACAGAAGTAAAGGTGATGTGCTTAACTGAGCCCCAAAGTTGTTCTGCAAAGGCTGTTTTGGACAGCAAACAGATAGGGCAAAATTTTGGTCATGGGGAACTAGAAATCAAAACTTTCTGTTTAAAATGAAATGTATCATGAGTATGTATGAAAATTGGCATGATTTAGTAAAATGCTGCCACTGTTTGAGAGGTTGCATTTAAGTATTATTAGCAACTTTGAACGGCAAATTCTGGATGTTTATCTACATTTAGTTCTAGACTAAATAAAAGCCCTAATGGAAGCCCTGGGATTCAATCTCCGGTTTAGGCACTGCTCATATATTGTACATAGTAATACTGTTTATTGTGAAAGAAAGAAATGTTACATAATCTTTTGAGTTCTCCTTCTTTGAGTAGTGATCTCCAATGTCCTTCCTGCATCATTTCCAGCAGGAAGCACAGGGCATATTCTCATCTATAGAAAACTACAGACCAGTAGCAATGACACCTTCCAAAAGGAATTGGGACTGAAAAGGCAAGAGGGAGGAACCATATCCTCCTTTCCATAGGCAAGTGCACTAATTTTTAGCCTAGTTTACAGACAGTGTATCAATAATATTTTTATTTTAATAAAAAAAGTTTTGTAAGAGAGCTGACTACTGCTAATACACAATGTAATCCAAGTCCATTTTCTAAATCAGATTATTCTACTATATTAGATAAAGCAAAGCTTACCTAGGCTTAAAAAAAGGCAAATTAATTTGACTGTCTGTCTAGACCAGAGCAGTTCTGGACAAAGACTCAGAGACGGGTCTAAGTGTAGAATCTGAGAGTCGAACTGGCACCTGCTGAATTTAGATACATGGCTAGTTGGTGCTCTTAGGATCTAAGATGGGCCACAACTGGAGACTTGCAGGACTGAGCTGTTAAAAAAGCCTATGTTTTGACAAAAAAAAAAAAAAAGTCCTTCAGTGTATTTAATCCTAGAATCACAAATTCACTCGAATTAGATGCTGTTAAAATGCAGCTGAAGTAATAGCTTATAAATTTTTCTATTTAGATATTTAATAGAAAATTAGTAAACTTAAACCATCCTTATATACCATAACACCATAAACTAAGAGAATATTAAGAACAGCAAAGTGATGCACACCTCAAAACATGAGGCACGATTTAAAATTACTCTGTCCTGTTCTTCCTACTGACACCACCAGTTTACTCACTTGTAGCCATGATACCTGGAGGACATGCTGGTATCCCGTGATCAACTGCCCATCTGTAAGCTCCTTCACCAACTAAAAAGCTAGGAGACACAGAAGAGGGAGTTTAAACAAAACCATATAACAAATCCCCCTTTTCTTGCATTTATTCTTTCTCTTTGGTTTGGTCATCTTAAAATTGTAAGCTGTCTACATTTCACAGAAATGTCAGCTGTAATTACATTTGGCAACCTTAGGTAGTTTCATTAAGAGACTAAGCAGCTCTGACAGTAAGTTTAGTATTGGATAGCAACAAGTGCTATTAAATTTGAAATTAATAACCAAATAGCACCAGCTTTCAATTGCAGCTAATGCAGGACAAAGTCATCTAGAGTCTTGCTCTCTAGAGCAACTCAGTAAGATCCTGAAGACCAACAACATGGGATGAATGAGGTGAGAATGGCAATTCAAGTCAGACACTGCCACAGGAATATCAACAAGTATTTTGGCAAGTACAACACAAGATAAAAATAAGCCTTATTTAGAAGGATGAAGGTCTATCTCACGGACTTTTATCAAGCATTTGAAAATGAGACAAGTCTAGTGAATTTTTACCATACTTGCATAAAAAACCGCAGCGATGAGTTGTTTTCTAGTCAGTACTGCACACTTTACAGTAGCGAGACCGCGCACACTGCTGTGACAAGAAGTGATAGCAAAAAACCATACACAGACACGCAACTTTTAGAGAGAGGAAAAAAAAAAACCCAAGCCTCAATTATCTTTACTGTTTCACCTTAAAAAAATACTCTGATTCTCTGAAAAGGGAAATGTAGTAGTTGGAAATAATACATTTTCAGAAAGCTGCTGCGCAGCAGTACCAACAGCAGCAACGCAATAATGGACAATGGCCAACTACTTCCAACCCTAACTTCATATCCCGCTTTTGAAATGAGAATAACACAACTGTCTAACTGCCAAAGGAATTAAAGACAGCAATTTCAAAACTGTTACAGAAATACCAGATTTATGAATATGAGGCTAAAGAAGTTATTCCAGCTATGAAGAAGTCTGCTGGGGCCACCCAGTACTACAATTTTTGTGAGGATTATTGATACAGCAAATTTGTTGGCATTAGTGCTGTTGGTTTTTTTTTTTTTTTTTTGACAGTGCTCTAACACCTGCAGCTTTCAGTGCGTCGTATTTTCAGGTGGTACTTTCTATCTTCTCTATTACTTAACCAGTTGTCCAATCTTTCCTTACAAAAGTCTCAAAAATGTTTATCTAGATGAGAATTGGAATTGTTAAATACATATTTCTTACCATCATTAGTGCAACTCCAGAAAAATAATGTTCGTGTTGCAATACTTTGTAGAATAAGTTACTGGGTAATTTGGGAGAACTCAAGCATTTCCTATTAGGTAAGCTAGTGCTCAAGAAACAACCTGTCACCTTCATTAATGTAAGGGAGAAGTGCAAACCGTAGACAAACTTTAGTAGTATTCTCCATTGACTAAAAGAAGAGGGTTTTGGCCTTTAGAAGAAAAGGTTTCAATCAAAGATACCTACTCAGGAAGTGAATTAGCACTTCCTGTTCAATAAAACAATTTACACAGAGGGGAAGGGTAGGTGAAGCAAGTATCAAGCTCAAGTATTAGGAGATGAATATATGGTAAATACAATAGCACAGATAAATCAGAAACACTGCATTTTACAAGCAATCTCACAATTGCCATCTTAATACTTTTTAATATAGAAACACTCGCTAGTATTTATGAAGAGTGCAATAAAAGCACCCAAGAACGTCTCAAAACTTAAGTTATGTGACTTGTACTTTGCTCACACTTGCATCCTTAAGTACTAGCCTCTAAAATGGGTAGAGACAAAGTATTTCCCAGTTCCAGTTCCAACAAATAGTTTGATTAGTTGAAGTAGACATCTAATTAAGGCTCATAACACCATAGAGATCATCCACTTGTTTCAAACTTTTTAGTTCAGATTTCTTGAAAAGACAGCATAACCACAGAATAGTTAAATAGTTTGCCAAATAAAAATGAAAGGAAAAAAAAAAAAAAAAAGCATCTCAGTGCTCTGTTGTCTACTACCTATACTGCATCTCTTAGAAATTGATCTAGAATTCATTGGTAAGAGACTCCTACAGGACATAGAGCATGAACTCAGTCCTGCAGGTAGCCAAATATACATGATCTAAACAAGACTAGTGTCTTTACACCATCCCAAAAAGCAAGTCCTGTGATCCCATTCAGCGCACAGACACACAAACCATTGTACCAGCCACAGACGACTGAGTGGCAGGAGGGTGGGAATCAGCAGTCTGGCACTAGGGAACTGCTTTAGTTGCCATGAGAATCATCTGTGTAGTCTTGTAGAAAAGCTGCAGCAGGCAAGAATGAACAGGACAATGCTTTAGGCTGACATAAACCCAAAACTACCTCTGAGCAGATAGCACCAAGCTTGATTTATTGAAGAACAGAGAAAACAGGGAATAAGGCCAGTAGACTATAGAAAGCAGCCAAAACCCCACCAAGTTTCAAAAGCCCTTAGGCTAATTCAAAATACAATTTTCCAAAGTGGGGTGGGGGAACCCAGAAACAAAGGATGAATGAGTCTGTGCTCTGCTACTCTGAAAGTTGGTTCTGCACAAACAAGATAAAAAGATATTTCTTGCAAATATAACTACAGAGTACTCTTCATTTGATGTTACAGTCTCAGAACACACAGATGAGAACATCCTCCCAGCAAGGAGTCGATGCTTTGACTTTCTTCCCAGTTCCAGGCAAACTTGACCATTATTAATGGAAAAATCCAAATAAAGGTCTCTAAAAATGGTCTTTTTAGGCCATTTTCTCCAAGAGCGTGGTTATGTGGTACTATTTGCTCCAAACAGGACCATTTCAAATGGTCTGTAGGTAGGGAGACAGGCCACAGCAAACTAAACAGAAGTGGCAGAAGAAGGTTATGTTCATTACAGATGCTCAAGGTAATCCTGAATATAACAAACTCACTTTGTAACAGCTATTATAAAATGGAGCTGTCACTCTGAAATCATTGTTAAAGAGAAGAAACTGTTCTGAAGAAACACAGAACAGGATGAAAAGGTGGTGCAAGTCTTCACTTCAGGCACTTCCCTGACTACACCTTGCCCTACTGTACCAACTTGCAACTCTTATGTATCTACACTTAACAGTAAACAGATGTAAGTCAGTCCTCACCCTTAGGAAGGTCAAGGTTTCAGCATAAGAAATAGAAAATCTTCAAACTTATTTCTACAAAACATCTTATCCACTATTCTGTGATCAAAGACCACTTCCAAAGTTCGATCCAATACATAATTGTGCTATTTTAACAGTGCTTTCTTTTGTAAAGTAATACAACAAACAGGAATATCATAAAAGTCACAAATTATCATATAAAAGTTCAGTGTTTTGTGTTCCTGCACACATAGGCAGAGAAATTCCTGATGACATCAAGCTGAATAAAATACAGCAGAAAGATGTAAGGACCTTAGAAGTTTGAAGAAATGGCCTCATGCATTCAGGGATTCTCTATCTAAACCGATTAAATTTCAGTTTGGATAGTGGGATTCTGTGTTTTAAACAGGACAAGAGATTGATTCAGAATGACACACTCTACCAAGCATTTTACAGCAAATTGCATGTATCAGTTAGGAGACATGATCACTCCTCCCAATAAGTTTGCCATCTTGGAATAAATTAATCCAGACTCATTAGAATTTATTTTACTGAAAATTAAAAACAAACCACTTTGAATTAGTTTTGAAGTGTCTCTATAATAACTGGTGCTGAACAGGGGTAAACAGGCCAAACTAACTGCCTCCACCTGTTCATTTATAGTCAAGAATCTCCATAATGTCACTTTTACTCATCTCACAGTTCCTGATTTTTTCTTGTGTGGTCATGTGGCAAACATTCTGTCCAGAAAACACAAAGCTAGCTCGTGCTACAGAAACAGTCTCTACCACTAGGTTTCTTTAACAAAACAGGTTCTTAGGCTAAGCAGTATTTGGAAGTTTCCCCAACGCACTATTTGCCCATGAGAAACAAGATGAATCTTGCTTAGCTTTACAAATCAAAATCAATTCTTAAAATGCTGACACTTGATACGACTGCCAAAATACAGATGCTCTCTTGTTGTTTGACTATATATATTCCCAGCTTGAGCAGGAATGTATTTCAGTTCCAAAACCGTCACGTGTCATGCCAAATCCTGCCAGAAAGGCAATGCATGACATTGTCAATTGTCATCACCTACAATGAACATGAGCTCCATCATTCGGAACCTGGGATACCCTGTATGTATAGGAGCATCTACAGAGGTAAGTCTAAAGCACAACCCATCATATCCCACTAGTACAGACTGTTCCCAGCATAGTTAATTTGCCTTAATAAAACATACATTCAAAATCCAGAATGCAAAAAAGGAAATGAAAATACATATTCGGTAACTCAGGTCCACAACATTTGCACAATAATCTGTATGCGTTGGCTCGGAAGACAGTTCACCTCCTGCCTTAAGAGTTTGAGCTCCTTTGTTTTTTAAAACCATCTGTTAGCCAAGACTTGGCACAGTGTTTGAAAGATTGAGTCTTGTCCTTTGAGGGCAATGGGAATATATTTTCTTCTCCATTCGGCTGTTTTTAAAATAATAGAAACTAGGTGATGAAGTTACAGCAAATGTGCTAAAATGTCCAAGGGTTCTTTCCAACAGCAATTCAAAAAACCACTACGATACAGACAAAACTAAATCACAAATGCTGCAGCTGACTTCAGTACTAGTTCTGGAAGACCAAAAAACCCCACATCATCTGACACTCTGCTGTAACTCAGCAAAGTGCCATTTTCTCCTGACATCTGAAGAGCTGAGCTACTAACAGCAACTGAAATTCAAGTGCTTACTCCTTAGTAAACTTCTCTGAAGGGAAAAAAAAAAAAAAAAAAAAGAAAAGGTTCTCTCACAAAATACAGTTACTCCTTTCTTAAAGAGAGTTTTAAATGCAAAATCTGCTTGTTGATGGTGTGGTTTCAGAGTGGCTTTTTTTTTTATTTGTGAAGTTCCTTTGCAGTATGAGAGACCACTGAAATAGTGGTTTTCCCCACTGTTCAAATTGGAATATTACACCATCCAGCTACAGATTATTTGGCTAATTTTGCCAAATAACATAGTAAGGAAAGTGAATTTAGTGAATCTAAATATACATATTTTAAACTACATAAATGCTGGTTTAATGCATCTGCAAATACTGTAGCCCACTGGCAAATGGCAGCAAGTTTCTGTAACAGGTATAACCGAGGATTATCAGTCGATTAATATCAACGCACCACTCAAATTCTCTATTTGTCCATCTAAGCTGCTAGTGAAGCTAAGGTGGTTTTAAGAGCGATCCATTCTGACACATTTTTTGTATTCTTTCCAAATTGATGCAATATTAAAGTTGTAATGCATTTAATAATTACCTCTTCCATTTAAGTATTATACCCATCTCAATAAAGGAGTGCATGTTTTCATTGTTGTTGTAAATGATATTAAAAGGAGCTTTAAAATAATTTCCCATTTTGGCTAAAATGAGAGGAAGTTACTAAACATTGCACATTTTCACACTGTACCTACAAAATAAAGCCATAAAGACAGGCAGTATAATTATTTTAGACGTCTGTTAAAAACTAAGTTGCTTTTTTTAAAGGTAGATGAGGCAAAGGCAGTAAAAATTGGTTTTCATCATATACATAGGGATTTTTCAAAATGCTATGGTAAGAAACATAAGAATTCAGTATGACATAACTGGAAATAATCACACAGACAGCAATTATCACAAAATCATGTTGCTGTCTACTCACAATATTTCATTCAACCGATAGCTTCATCAAGTGTATAAGATGTTTCAACATCACAGAACAAAGGTTAACATGCTTTTAAGGGCATATAATCACTGGTATGTAAAACAGCACCAGCCTCCTTGGGATAAAACAATAACCTTCAAATATTGCATGCAGTAGAGATGAAAGACCAAAGTAAAGTCAAGCAGAACAAGGCAATTACCAAGGTGGAATTCTGCCAGCAGAGAGTTTTCCCTTCTGCCCTTCACACAACAATCTATTTGCAACTGAAACTGGATTCTTGATTCCTGAAAAGAAAAATTATCAAAAAAGTTAACAAAACATTAAAATATCTTTCCACATAGTATTATAGTGTTCATCTTGGCAATGGAAGGCAGCTTCCTTTACTTTCCATGGCTTTGCCAAGTCAGTAAGAGACACTTTATGTTATGTTTCAATTTAGTAACAATTTTCTCAGTTTTTCCTTCACATATCCTATCAGTAGTAATAAAGCCTTCTGATCAACATCCCACCAACACCTTTTTTTTTTTTTCCTTTAAAAAAGAAAATAATTATATTGAAATATCAGGAGTGATCTCCTACCACATAAATTTCAAATTAAATCTATGGTATTCTCCAGGCCAAAGATGTTTTAGAAACATTAATTTTTCAAGATGGAAAGAGCTTTCGTTTTGATCTATCTGGCCAGAACAGGGATTATAGGATTCAGGCTTAGCTTGCTCTCACTGCTCCATTTCCTCCTTCCCCATGGTTGGAATGGCACATTTTGTAACAACTAAGCCTTGAAACACTTAATTTTACTATTTATTTTAGACTTATATCTACATGAGGAAGTCATTACCATGGTTTAGAACTATTCTAGGATAAACAACAAAGCTTGAAATTCTGTCAGAAAAGCTATTCAGCGGTAAGAGTTAAGGCCATTCAACGTACTTATGACAAAACCTCAACAATCCCTGTTTGGGACTGCATACCTATATTTGTTCTGTGCTGAAAGCTAAAACTAGACAAAAAAAAAATGAAAAACCCAAAACAGCAAAGCACATGAGTTCTAAGATGGAATAAATCCCATATGCAAATGTATCTAACATTAAAGCAGCAATAAATCCAAATATAACTGGTCATGTGACAGAAATTATAATGAAAAAAACCTACGGAATACAGAAATTTCATCTCCTAAGTAAACAGCTTGAAAGATGAGTGGCTGTGACCACTCAAGAATACATGAGAGGCTTCAGGTTGGAGTCTAGCACCCAGCCTTCTGACACTATAAAGGAAACTTTGGTCCCTTGGGATCCTAACTGGACCAACTTAACTAAGAGACCAAAATAACAATTGATCTTATGATTGAATTATATGCCAATAAATTCTTCAATGAGACCGAGAACAAAAGCAAATATAAAGCCTGATTTAAATGCTTATGGGTTTTTTTAATACTTGCATTTTGCTATAAACATTCTACAAAGTCATCTGAGCAAACTCACTCCCACTGTGAATAATGTATAGTATCATACAATTGTTCTACATCAAAGGATTATCAGTGGACTAACAAGCCAATGTTTCACAAAACAAATTAGCACAAAACAGTATTTCAGGGAGCAGGAATGCTTCCCCCTTTTTAAAGGGGGCAGAATTTATGTAAGCAGGGTGGTATTTACAGTGTCATCCCCTTCCAAAAAAAGTAGCAAAAAAGAACAAAATTGATCTTTGCATTTGAAATAGTTAATTTTGTAATACACAGTTAACATACCACTCAGTGCTCCAACTGCTCCAAAATTTAATGACTTTCCATCCATTATACTGGCATCACATTCTATCTCACCCAGAAGGTTTAGGTTAGACCCCAATCCAGCATTTGTAAAAGGAGAATCCTAAAAACAAGAACAAAACACTATAAGGCCACATCCATAACAGATGAGATCAAAACCTTTATATTAAACTGATCTGACCACACTGATCTCAGCACAGTGTGCTTTTTTATTCTAGTAGTTTAATCTTTCACAACAAAACCAGCAGCAATTTGAACACAAAATCTCAAATTACTACAATGGATCCCTTACACCCACTCAACTGTAATAATGCACTAATATAAGAAAACAATCACTCAACAATTTAAGATGATCATTTCTAAGCAAGCAAAAGCCTTACAACGCAAATGAAGATCTCGCCCTTCCTCCCCCAAAATACACACTTCCATTGGTCCTTAACTCGTTAAAAAAATCAGTATTTAAATATATGTAAAGAGACATCTATTAATCACTGCACAAACCACAGTCTACCTTCGAAACTCTTTCTGGAAACTCAAGGTTCTCAAACAACAAGTTTTGCATGCTAGAATTAAACACATCCATTTTACACCATCATTTCTTCAGACCATGACATTAAAACCATAAAATTTCAAAGTAGGACAGCTCAGGAGTCTCACGTATAATTCATTATAATTCCCTCTTTCTAGATGCAAGCACAGAAAGAACACAGGACAAAGTAAGATAACAAACAGCTCAGGAGAGCCAACCAGTTACATTTCAGAGAGATAAGTGCATGCTTTCAGTTTCCAATCTGTTTTGATTACAAGAGCATTGTATTTTTTTTTATTACAACCTGATGTGACAAAGAAAAATGGGTGTCTAGACCACACGTGAACACGTCAATGAAATCAGATGTTCATACTTTTACAGCACACGTAACAAAAGCTGAATCAGGAAACAAATCTACTGGAAAGAGCTCAAAGTTCTGTCTCAAATGTTAAGCGAACTGGTTCTTTTCTGTACATACTAATTTGGAAAGAGTGCAAGGAAACAAAGGAAAGAGAGCACACAGAAATGAGAAAAAAAACTTGATGCTAGTAACTCAGTTAGCTTGTTAGCTTTCAAATGAGCAAGTAGCGACTAAGCTCACAATCTGTTTTCAAGATAATGAAACTGTTCTTAGCATTTGAGTCACCAAAATGTCTTCCTGGAGAATTATGAATACATAACACTTGATTAATATATAATCGTGAAACAGGCTGCAATTTCTCTGTGTTCCTACACATCTTTATTTTCTGCTTTTTCTTTCTGCATCCCAGAAGCATCACAAGATTTTATCCCATTTTATCTCATCCTATTTCATCCCACACCACAATAGATCTTCAAATTCATTGTGTATACTCATTGTGCTGTTTACTTTGACAGCTATGCCTCACAGCAAGTAAGTAAACTTGAGAAGATTTTAGGATAATGAAACATAGACAGTTTAGTGCACCAGGAGTAACTTTCCCTAGAAGTGGGGGGGCTGGCAGAATAGGACTTAAAAAAAGGCAACTAAGATGATGGCCTTGAAAAGGTGGAAGACTGCAGAGCAGCCAATGGCTTGACTTCACGGCTCCCCAGGCTCTACAAGTACAAAGAAAATTAAGTCAGTTAAGTTTAGACCAAGAGAGGCAGAGAAGTGGTGGTAGAATCTGAATGTGAATGGTGAAGGTAGGTGGAGGACTAAGTAAAACCAGGAATGCATTAGGATGAACAATGTTTACTCCTAGTCTTGTCCGAGTTCCTTGCCCATGGGTCATCAGATTGCATAAACGTGCAAGCCTGGAGACAAGTTTCTGAAGTTCTGTTCCAAAAATATTCGCTCAGCACATTATACTCCAAAGCATTCTCCAAGATGAAGAATTTTGAGCTCTACAGATTTGTCACTGCCACAAAGTAAAGACAGTTTTTATATTAAGACATGTCTTGGTCAGATAAAGGGACAAAAAAGGACCCATCAGAACATAAGTCCAATTAACACTGACCAAAATCCTTCTGCAGTCAAGACACAGAGCTCCCCTCCATCTGATAAATGTAATAATCAAAAGAGGGTAGAAAAAACCAAACAAACATGATACAGAGTGACACTAGTTCACTTTACTTCTAAAAATCTAGAAGTGTTCGATGTTTTGTCACAGCACTTTCTCTGGCACATCATCGAGGATGGACCAAGACACACCTTATCCAGAGACAAAGGGATTGACATTGTTTCTCCCCAGAGAATATTTATCAGAATACTACAGAATATTGGATAAATAACAACTCTGCGTTAACAAAATTGTAGATGCCTCTCTGGTGGCATTATTCTTTCATTTTAGAACTCAAAAAGAAACCCAGGAATACAATAAGGCCCAACATGAATAACTTCTCCAGTAAAAAGAAATAAAGACCCAATTGCCATCATCTGCTCAGAATTTCAGTGGAGCTTTACTTTGCTTTACAATCAGACTGCACTCAAGTAAGAAGATGAGCACAGAATTGCCAAGAGGAAGATGGTCTACTCTAACTCCACAGATCCGAAAGGTGATTTGGTAAGAGCTTTAGACAGTGCAGAAACTGGGTGTGAATGCATGGAATTTCTGATAACTATCTGAGTGTCTCTGAGATGAGATAGAAAGCCTTTGAAATGAGGCAGAGAAAAATCTTTACAAAAAGTGGAAACAAATTCATACCTCCTTCTGTGAACAAGGAAGGACATGAAATACACCACAAAAGTCCTTCTCTTTTTCGAAAACAAGAATCTCTGCAAAAGTCTGATCAAAAGATTTCAAGGCTGATATACAAATGGAAGAAAACAACTTAGGAAAATTAAGGTGTAGTTTGAAATGACAATTCAAAATCTTCAAGGAATGCAGAAACATTATGAAAACAGAAGCGTGCATGCTTTCAAAATGGGAAGAAAATAAATGGACCTAACTGAAGCAGTCTCTTCATACCCTCCGACAGAAAAATGCAGTAATGCAAGAATTATATGACTACCAGAGGATGGGGATGAATCAAATCAAAGTATGTATCCAAGAGGAGGAAGAAAGAGAAAGGAGGAAAAGGCTTAGAATACAGAAGGTGTCTTCAAACATATACTTTTATTTACAAACAGAAGCAGAGATAAGCCTTTATATTTCTAAGGAGACTGAAGAAAGACAACAAAGCAAACCAAGCATGAGCTTCACATGTTAACAGGAAGCCCTATCACACAGAAAAAGAAAACACAAGAGGGAAAAGACCAACAAATGGTTATTCACAGCATGTGAAAAAATATAAGCTTTCAATTATGTGAAAAATACTAGACTACCTGGCAATTACTCCACCACTGAAGCATCTCTAACTTACAACATAAACCTGTAGCAAAGGAGATAACACAAAGCTTTAAGACACGAAATGAGTTTTGTTTGCCCAAGGTACTCATCTCGTAAAAACACTCAAGAAACCGAGGGTATAATTTTTATTTTTAGAATCCTTTTTACTTCAAGATGCATTATAAATGTTCTGGCAGCAAACACAGGCATGCTGTAGTTTCTAACTGTGATCAAAGTTGGAATGCTTGAAGAAGTTAACACTGTAACACTAATAGGACTGAACTACATCTAGACAAGTAGTTAAAATGTTCTATTTTCAACAGGCATTAAAGAACATTCCATCTATCTTGAATGTATTTTTTCCACGGCTTGTTTGCAACTTTTAAAAGGGATTCAAAGTCTACAGGAATTTCTTTTTACATACTGTAAATTTAAAATTTATTTTTCTAAGGGAATTAAGTGACAAAAGTCACCGAAGAGTCACGTTCCTTCCAATTACACCAACTAAAAAGTCTTCAAAAAACAGTTTTGTCCCAGATTACTGTTAACCACTCTGCTGCAAAACATCACAGTAATGCTTTTAAATAGAATTAACAACTTGCAGTTCATTACCCATTAAAAGTTCATCTGTAGTGACTGCCTTAGCACAACACGGCTGCTGGCATTATGCTTTCATCTTTAAGAGATGTCCTTGGGACTAAGACTGTATATTCAAAATCTTAATTGTTATAAAATTAATAAATACACAAAAACAAAGAAAAAAATTAACAAGTTCTCTCCTTGCAAAATTTTGCCGACAGCCACACAAACCCACTGCTGGAGTACACCAATAGGTTCAAAATATCCTTTGCATTGATCTACAACTACCACGAAAATAATGTGAAGTAGACAGAGCAATTTCAGTAACAAGGAGATCAAAATGTGGCGTCCGCTTCCTCATCACTCATATTAATTTCCAATTCAAATGATGTTCATAAAAAATACTCTACTGAAGTCAGATTAAAGAAACAAGTGGTCTACACAGTATTAGCAAACATAGAAAAAGTTTGAAATCTTCATCATTCTTTATAACAAGCTTATGTTCTTGTCTCCAGAACCTGAAGAGTAGACTTTCTCAAGTGCTCTACAGTCAAAGAAAAACTTGAAATTGCATGTTGTTCTCACAGCCAGTCATAAATGCCGTCAGCATGTGGCTCTGTTGAAAACTGCAAGTGTTAAGAGGGATGTGGAGGGAGACCTCCCACCCCCCACCTTCCTATTAAAAAATAAATTAAAAAAAAAAAAAGCTGCCAAATCCCTTTGTGTTTCAGGAGAAACTCAGACTTCAGATGGCAGCTGATAGCAAGAGTACAAAAAGAAATGGTACTGCAATAATGCCTTTGTAGAAGCATATAGTGTAAACGATGAGTCCTAGGAAGCACCTTGTTGAGACCCACTTTGTTACCAAAAGCTGAAAGAGGTAACAAGTTAATTTGTTTCTCTGCAATGACAGTTCACCAACTGGGAAAGGTAACTGCCTTTAATCAACTTAGCAAATACAGCTGATGCTTATGAAGACCAGCAGTTATTTTAAGAGTATTCTGGGTTAGCTGCTCTTCTTGTTACTTTGTAAAGAAATCTACCTTTTCTCTAGTTAACTATTAGCATTATCATCTTAATCATAGGATACTTTTTCACTGGAGATTTGTATGATTTAACACAGAAAGGCTGTCCTTTCTCCATTTAGAGCCTGCAAAAATAAAACAAAAAACAGACAGCATACCACAAGCAAACTGTCAGCTTGCTCATAAAAGATCAAGAGCAAGTCTTGTGCCTCAACAAGTCTTTGAAGTGATGCCTCTTGGATTAGATGAAATTCTGTGTAGAAAGAGTTGTGTAATTGAGTGGAACTGAAGAAAAAAAAACAAAACACAAACATCTTTTGTGACATTTCCACTAAAAGATATTTGTGCCTTGCAAAGACTACAGATTTTTGGAATACAGCCTTAAAAGACCTAGAGAACAGTAAAAGTCGATAAATATTTCAGATAAACTCACAGCAATCAAAATACCAAGTAGTTACAAACATTACTCCGCACAAAAAAAACCCACCCTGTTTTTACAAGTTGTACAAATTTCTGTTGTTCTTTATCTTAATCTGGATTACAGTGACACATGGAAACAAACATCGTTTTCATACAGATTTTCACTATGTATTTGCCAACTCAAAATGCTAAAGCACATGACAAAAAGTCGTGGGGGTTTTTTGCATAAACAAAAGGGTCACGATAGCTCATTAGAGACAGTCAATGTTTTTACCCATAAAATTTTGTAACTGATGAGAAAAACTATTCTGTTCGCTTTGTTGACTTGCCACATGCAATTTTGGTTTCACCATAGAACAAGAGGGGAAAAAAAACCCAATTAAAATGGAAGGTGCAGCTCCAGAAATGACAGAGATGTCTGGAGGTG
The DNA here is from genome assembly GCA_033439905.1 of Ceryle rudis. NCBI lineage: Eukaryota > Metazoa > Chordata > Aves > Coraciiformes > Cerylidae > Ceryle > Ceryle rudis. The sequence goes on along the minus strand of JAAGNO010018973.1, from coordinate 1,940 downwards.
GTGTTCAGAATGAGATATGAGCAGATACAACCCTTTCAACAATTTCAATGCTGACAGTCAAACACTGGAATTTCTCATACTAGATCCAAAAACCTGCCACTGCAAACCACATCATTTTCTGGTTTGAATATACCTTTGATCTTTCTTCAATGTTACTGCATAGCTACATACTTTAATCTAAAAGAAGCCCAGATACCAAACCCTAAGTTGTTCATCCCAGTAATAGAGAGAACTCGCAATTAAGAAGTTATATAAAACACCTCATGAACAAATGAAAGCAAGTAATTCCATTAATGATAGCAGTACAACCTGAATAAAACAATAATTAATTTAAAAACAGGAAAAAGGAAAAAAGAAATGGTTTAGGCAATAGTATAGATAAAAATACTACTGAGGATGATTATAAAAGCAGAAAGTGGAATGAATGGCAGGCATGACAACAGCAGCAAGACAGATGAGGGAAAAAAGGTTGCCGATTGGAATAATTTCATAAAAGGGTTTTCATTTCATCTTAAAGCCATAACTTTATGTACAGATGTCACTTCAGAGTATTTAAATCTACTAAAAGAAGAAAAGTCTCTTGGGGATAACAAAACCAGATACAATATTCACCCCAGGCACAGCTGCAAAGAGATATTTCACTGTTAAGCTTCTTAAAATATGTTTTCTTCTCTGTAGCTCAGGAACATGATAAAAATCACAACATAAAGTAGTTTGATTTTTTTTTTCTGCTGAAGAGGGACCTTACCCACAAAACAATCTTGTGGAGTAATAACAGTCTCATCTTATGGAAGTGCATTATAAGTAGTTTCATTGTTTTCACCTAGCTATATTCTAATGTATAAGATAACCCATGAAAGCATATTTGAACAGTTCAGTGGAGACCAAAAGTACTGTTTAAAGCCAAGAAGCTTGCCAAGTTAAAAGCATGCCTGAAGTCTTGGCTCCTAGTCAGCATGTCTAACACATAGTAAAGTACATACTGCCTGCCTTACACTAACCCTATCAAGTATGTTAATTAACACTTATCCAACAGAAGCGTAAGCAAATCCACTGCTAATCCTCTCAGAATACTACCATAAATTCCAAACCAAGGAAATTATTTTTACAGCACAGCACATACCTTGCCTTCCTTCTTTGCTAATAAAGTTGGAGAGGAAAAAGCAAATACTCCTTAGAGGAGAAGAGGAATACCTGTTTCAATCATTATTGCCATAAGGAATTAGCAGACCTGGGGCAATAACCAAACTGCCTCATTTATATCCCAGAAATTCTTTTAACTTTACTCTCCTCTACATTATTCCATAGGGACACTTCACTAAAGTCAAATGCTATAAAAATCTCATCACACTTTTCCAATACACGTATTTTATTACACAAATCAGAAAAAAAGCATTATCTTACACTGAAATCAGATTTCTCTGAACAGCCTGCTTCTTTCTACTCTCTTATCCTATCACAGATCATACATACACAAAGTAAAAGATGTGAGAAAAAAAGCCTTCAGGAACTGCATTCATTTAAGCACATGGCAAAATATGTCACAGGACAAATGAGAACTTAAAATTCCTACTTGGTTTTCACAGAGTCTTCATTGGATGGAGAGACAAGAAGCATTAAACATATACAATTATTTTTGTAGAATTATCTCAAATAACTGAAAAAGGTATGAATAACACAACCCAAGAAAGCATAGCCAGAGACAAGTTACCTCTATATAATTAGTACATGAAAGCATTAATAGAACTGCTAAAGACTAACACAGCTAAATTGTTTGGATCACAGTTTCAAGATGTCACAGTTTGGGGTCAGAGCAGCCCCTCAGACCTGTAACAGCCGCTCTCTGTTAACCCCCTCCCTCACCAAGGGGGAAGAGAAAGGGAATAAGGGAGAGAGACTCAGCCATTAGAAAAGGAAACTACAACAGCTTGAATGAAAAT
>JAAGNO010018971.1:103104-122877 GCA_033439905.1 Ceryle rudis | reverse complement strand
GGGCGAGGAGTGGCGCCCGGCGAAGGGGCTGCGCTCTGTGGCCGGGGGCTGAGCGAAGCCGCGGAGCAGCCCGCTCCCCCGTCTCAGAGGGAGATTAACTGCCAGTGCGGCCGGAATTAGGGGATCTTTCACTATTAACGGCGTCCTGGTCCTCCTAACCCCCATCTGGGTACGGCTTCCTAAGACACCGGCCGAGGAGCCCTTCCCTTTCTCTTACGCGATTTCTAATCCTTCACACGAAAGGGGAGGGGAAGGGAGAATTACCTATTTACACACATATACACCATACACGCGCACATACTGAGAGAACAGAGGGACACAGGCGAGTGCCCGTATTAAAATTAAAGTTGGGTATTACTTGGGGCAGTTATTTCTCGCCGAGCTGCTCTCAGGATCGCCCGCATCATGGATACCAACCCGTGCTGCTGTTCCTCGGCGATAGCAAACGTCCCCCTCTATTCCCTGTAGTAAAACTTTGTCCAAACTCCAGAAGCCTGCCAACCCCCCCCACCCCATCTGCCGTTCCTGAAGTTATTTTTATCCTGTTACCTGCATGTTGTCACCCCCTCCCCTCCCTTCCCCACCAGCCCTGACTGCACACACACACACGTCGGTATTGCAGAGCAGACAGAGCCATTTCCTCCCCTCGGCGAGAGAGGAGCGGTGCTCCGGCAGGACCGGGCTCCCGGGCTGCCTCTCTTGTCCCTGTAGAAACCCTCAGCCGCGGCCAGCTTCTTCATCGTCTCCCCACTGCGCCCTCGGCCTTGCCCTACAGGGCAAGCTCTCCCTCGGCCGGGGCCGACTTGCCTGCCCGCAAACGTGCCCCCGCCCTCTGTGCTGGAACACCTGCTCTGGGTGCCAGGGGGCCCGGGCGGCGGGAAGGGAGCGGCCTGACGAGGCCCCATTCCCGAGGAGCTCACCAGGTGCTCCCTACCCCTCAGCCCCCCGCAGGGGCGGCCCAGGGTGCTGCAGGTGAGGTGCGTTAGCGCTGTGGGAGCTCTTAATGATGAAGAGGTGGTGGGTTTCAGAGCCAACACCACCCTCCTTCCGATTAAATACAGATTAAAAAGAGAAAAAAACCTCACAACAACAACAACAACAACAACAACAAAAAAAAAGAAAAAAAAAAAAAGAAAAAAAACCCGGCACCCCCACCCCTAGCCACTCTATCGAAATGAGGTGGGAGGGAAAAGGAAGCAGCCCCTGATCCAGGGTGCTCCTTCCAAGTGAGTCCACAGCACATGCATTCAGCAGGCATAATTGGGCTGCTCTTCCTGGACCAGAGCTGATAAAGTGGACGAAGAGCTCAGCCTCCATAGCAATATGCTAACACTATGGCAACCTAAATCCAGCTCCCTCCTTATCAGCTGCAGTGATTATATAATTGGAGGAAGAGTTTTGCATCTGTCTCTTGATGTGGATTTGTCATTACTCCCAGGTGAAAGAGCAACTTCTAAAGCAAACAGAAAATCAGCCAGGTGGAAGAAAGTTCTGTTCCCTGATAGTGTTCAGGCTGCTCATTTATTTACAATCTTTTTTTTTTTTCTTTTTTTGTGCAAACACCTGAAAGGTTAAATTGATCAGTAGTCAAGAAAACCTGGTGGCAAGGAGATGGGAGCAACCAATCACAATGTGGCATGAAGTAATTAAAGCAACCACAGATTCCTAGTTGTAAGGTAGAATTAAAACAAGATGAATAGAAGGAAAAGCTAGGTCTGTGATCCTGGGCTGCTCCTTGCTTGTAAGAGAGAAGATTGATTTGGATAAGTCCTTACTTTGGAGTCCTTCTCAGTTGCTGGCAGCAAGGTGAATGTTCCAGGTACTACCAATCTGAGAAAAATTTTTATGTCTGTTCTTGAAATGTGACTGACACGACTAGGCCTCTGCCAGCAGCTGCTTTCTGCACATGTCTGTTCTCAGTCCCTTACTAGCCTACCTACCTGAACAGCCTTACGCTTGGGAGCCTGGGCAGTGGGGGAGCTGGCATAATAGTGGCTTACTTAAAATGAATAAATAAAGCATACTAGAGGCCATTAGCTAGATTGTGAGGACTGTGGAGAAGAGAAATTGTATTTGAAAGTGCTTTCGTTGATTTCTTAACTGCTAATTTGGGTAGGTTTGTAATAGACTTGTTTTATGCTTTTGAATGTTGCTTTGCACACTGAAAATCTTTCACCCTAAAGTAAGAATTTCCTCATTTTTTTAATGTTAAAATAAAAGTCTACTGTGTTTTCTTTGCAGGCTCCTGTTGTACAAAGAAAGGGGAGCTGATAGTAGTATTTGTTGATAACTGAGATGCTTTTCAATGTTTATTTCTGCTACACAATGGGATGTATTTTTATAACAATTAATTATTCATTATTACCATAGAGCATGTGTTTATCTAGAAAATTTAAAACCCCACCTGACAAGCACCAGAAAGAGCTTTCAAAGCTAACTACATCCCATTTAATGCACATGTGGGACCGTGTGGAATCCTAGATGGGCATCTTTAATGTGTTCCCTCATAATATTTTGAAAACTTGCTCTCGTAATACAAAATGGAAAATCAGTTTGTGAACCCACAGTTTACAGCCCTCTCGCAGGAGGGACTGGAATGAGTCAGCCTGGCCTCTGGTGTTGCAAGTTTGAATCTCAAGCGTATTTTAAACATCTAGTTAAATTTTGCTGCTTGTGATTCTGGCGTTCAGCGGGATGTCTCCTGGTGAGATTTGGTGACCAGACAGGAAGTGAAACAAAACTAGTGGGTTTTGTGCCTTTCGGCTCCAGGGATGAGGTGGGGAGGTGGAGGTGAGAGGGAGAGCGGGTGGGGGTCCTGGGTACTGCCTCTCCCAGAAGGTGGCACTACAGGGCCGTGGAGCCAGGAGCCGTGGCCGTGCTCCAGGGGGGCTTGGCAAGAAAACACTCTAGGCCTGCTTCAGCCATCCCCTGCTTTTCAGTAGGAGAGGCCAGATGCCGCACTGGTAGATATGTATCAATCCCGGAATAAAATTCATTAGGGTTGAAAAGCCCCTGGTAGGTCATTTATTCTATATAGTGATGATCCTCTGAGTGAAAAGCCATTTCTGACACCATATCTGAACTACCCTTCCTTCAATTTCAGATAATACCTTTGGGCTTTGTCCTTATTGCATATTTTGAACAGTTTTCTACCTGCTGCTTGTATAAAAAAAAACCCCTTGGGTATTTGTCAACCATAATTAGGTCTTCTTGCAACCTCCTTTTCTAACCAGCACATACTCTGCTCTTGAAATCTTTCCCTGTAAGACACTCTTCTCATAGTCCTTAATCTTTTGTATCTGTTAAATTAGGAACTAATTAGTATATCCTTTATTGCTTGGAAGCCTATTGATAGTGAGAGGGTACAGTCACAAGCATAGTCCCCAGTGCATTTTCTGACCTGAAGTGAGAGTCAGACCCACAAATACTCTCCTTAACTTTGCAGGCATGATTGTGTTCACCTCACAGCTGATTGCAGTTGAAGGGTTGAAATCGGTTTTAGGCTGTGCTACAAGACAAAACCATCGGAGATATGGACTAGAATTTATTGGATGTTGAATTTTATGCTGTTTTCAGGATGACAATCTTATTGCCTGAGTTGGTTTTTTTTTTTGAGCAGCGCTTTCACGTGCAGGAGAAGCCATGCTCTTTCCATGGTGACAAAGTGCAGATTAGCAAACGGAGCATTTAGTTTTTGAGCATTTGTGCTCTAGTTTTGCTGTAAAGGTTTGTCACAATATGCATGATTGTGGAGCATAAAGAACACATCTCGGTGGTTTAAAACAGCTTAGCTTCAGGATTTTTGGGGATAAAAAAAAAAGTCTGAATGACTTTTAAAATGCAGCACTAAAATACCAACCCCCAGTGATGTAACAATAAATACTTGTATTTACAAAGTGTGGACTTATGCCTCAAATTACTTGAAGTATTCAGTATTTAACTAATATAATATGAAATAGCAGTGGAATATCAAAATAGTTAATATAATGTTAAATAACAGTACTTGACGATTCTGCATAATACAGTACACTGCGTGTACTTGTGCCAGAAGAGTCTTCGGAAAAGTATTTGAGTGCTTTCAACCATTTCCTATCCTTAAAAGGAGTATTTAAGTATACTTCTAAAGTTACAGAATTTAAAGTATATACTTTTGAAAGATTTTCTTTGAAATTTTTCAGTCATAGAGACCAGTTTGGGTTAGGTTGTCATCAGTGGTCCTGCTAACTGGCTCCTCCTGAAGCATGTTTCTGCTGTCACGAATGCTTATTTGTGAAGACCTAGCTCATGTGCTCTCTGCAGCCAAGACACCTTTGTGAACCCACTGTTGGTTGCATTTCTGCTCTGAGGTTTTGGTGATTCATGTGTGTAAGTCACTTCAGGAGATGTGACGCACTCTTGACACGTGGAATTTATTTATCCCAATGAGATATTTACTTTGAATGATTTGTCCTCATTTTATTTTTTTATTTCCTCAAAACTAGTTTAGAGAGCATGTTGTTACTACCACGTATGCTCAGGTTTGGCTTATTTTCTCTTAATTTTGTGGAAAATGAGTCTATGTCCTTGCTTAAGACAGAATTAATCTGAATGGTGGTCACTCTTAAATTTACTTTTTGCAGGTGTGAGTGTGCTCTGTGTGAATTGTCAAATGGCCATGATGACTTGTTAGGAAGTGTCTTGTTTAACCCTTTCGGGGAATTAATTCAGGGAATAAACTCAGTGAAATTCAGGAACAGCAAATACAAGATCTTTTCTGAGCAAATGTGTTCTCTAAATTTATTGTCTATCAACCAACATAACAGATGTGACTGTGTAGTAAAAGTCTCTCTGAAATTATTGATAACAAATTGAATCAACACTGACGAAAGTTTTTACCAATGGCAGATAAAAGCTTTACAAAACATGATTGTATTAAATGGTTCAATTGCCTATCTCGCTTTCTTAAGACTGTAGACAAATCCCATATAGTTCTGAGTCAGTCTGAAACACTGATTTTTAGATAGTGAGGATGAGAGGGATTTGAGACAAACTATATTAATTAAAATGTTTATTACTGGATTTCAGTGTCATTAATTTTAAGAAAAGAAGACAATATCAAGCATTTAGACATACTGATTACTACTGAATACTTTTCCCTTTGACACCTTTTGACATAGCTCATCTATTACTGAACATAAAATTGTCATTTTTTTCTTGTAATTTTACAGGTGAATGTTTTAAAAAAAAAAATTACCATTTTTATGTATTTTTCACTTTATTCGAGCAAAAGCATTATTGTATGTTTGAGTTGCTTTAGGGTTTTTTCCTTTTTTTTTTTCTTCTCATGGTAGAGGAAGTCTCAGTCAGTCTTCTCTGCAGTGAGAATGGTGGTGGTCTTAGGATGCTTCTGGCAGAGAGCAGGCGTAGTTTTAGGTGGTATAGTGGTGCTACTGGGAGCTCTGAAATACAGTGATGAAGTTATGTAATCACAAGGGCACCTGTTTCTGTTACAAGATTGTTGCTGAATAAATCAGGGTGTATTGATCATATATATAAATCTTTGTCTAACTCCTCTTGAAGGAGTTCCTGTCATTTTACATGGATGGGACATAACGATGAAAGCAATATACACTTTAAAGAACTTAAGGGGATTCAGTGTAGGTCTCTTTCAACTGCAAGTGTCTGTGTATGGTGTATAGAGATTTCCAGAACAACAGGCCTTGGTGAATTTCTCCCAGAAATCTAAGCAGAACATTGGAGGTGGTATGGTTTGGATTGTTGAATTTGACAGTCTGTGGGGGGTAGGGAAAAAAAACAGGAGAAAAGATTAATGTATGTATTGTAGAAGGTGACAGAAGATTTGATAGAATCACATTTTGTTGTGTTGGCAGTTGTCCACGTATCAGGGTTGAATTATTGTGATCTACAGCTCAGAGATTATTGGCATGGTTCATCCTCTAGAGAAGCTTAGATTGTGGGGAACCCACTGATGGTGTCTTTGAAGCTGGTCTTCTCTGCATGTCATCTTCCAAGACACCTTTCTCAGAAGGGATACTTCTGGGAGGCGCTGCTCTCATTGGTACATGTTTCACTGCAGTGAGTTGCATTTCTAAGGAGTGAAGATTAAATAAAATCATAATGTAGGATGGAAGGGATCTGCAGAGGCCAGATAGTTCAACACCCTGCTCAAAACATGTCTAATCGGATAAGGTTGCTCAGGGCCATGCCAAATCAAATCTTAGTGTCTCTAAGGAAAAAGCTTCCATAAACGCACTGGGAAGCCTGTTGCAGTATGTAACTACCCTCATGGTAAAAAAATGAAAACAAAACAAACAAAGAAAACCACCCCAAACACCAAACCAGATCTGTATATTTCAGGATGGAGAACTAATTTACATATGTCAACTGGTAGCTGAACTGCAACCACATTTCTGTGATGAATCAGATGTAGTGGCTATTGAAACTTGGAGGTGGAGGATGTGGGAGGCTTTTGCCTCAGTGCATCACACCAGTTTCAGAGTAGTTTGCTTGATTTTTTTTTTTTTTTTAAAGTCTTATTATAGTTTATAGGTGAGATGAGAGAAGCCTGGGGTCTCAATTGCTCTGATAGACACACAGAGTTTTTAAGTGGATTGTTTTCCTTCACTGTGCTAGATTAGATTTCATGCAAAATTGTGGCTAGGGACAGAAACTGCCACATAAAATGGCAAGGTGGTAGAAATCCGAGTAGTTCACTTTAATGTTCCAACACATGTTAATGTATGAGGTCAATACATAAATCCTGATATAATTTACAAATATTTAGCTGAATCTGATTACTTACTTCTGGGATATATATACCCACACATAAAGTCACTATGGGATAATGACTGTAAGGCTTGAATCTAAACAGGATTGGGCTCAGAACTTTGGTTTAGATTCCTTTTTTCCTACTGACTAAAGACCATTGAGATAACTCTCCTATGGGATGTTAGAAGCTCCTGTAGGAATGCAAAGACTATGTATTTGTGGAGGACTTCTGCAATTTTCCTTTTTTGTGTGTGTGTGGTTTTTTTTTTTTTAGTCCCGAGTGTTGGATTCTAAATCTCTGTGGCAGTCTCTGCAGGCAAAACATTCAGAATCCATGAAAAGAGATGAGCAAGTTGAATTTCTTTCAACAGCTGGGAGGAGTTACCAGAATACCAGTTAAAGCTTTGTCTGTGTGGACCAAAAAAGGAGAAAGGGGAGGGAAAAAAAAAAGGTTATTTAAGGTGGCATCTGTAAGGAAATAAAAGGAATCCACAATTATCAGTCTCCTGAGCTGGGCACCAGCAAACTTTGTGGAGTTAAGAGGGGAGAGAAAACTTGCTTCTTTGATAAGACAGAAGATTAAAATAAATTATTTTTTAAGAGTGACTGGAGACTTAATAGTTTTCAAACGAGGCACAGAAATGAGACCAAAAAAAAAATCTGTCTATTCCCATGGGAACTCTTTGCATTCTCTACATACATCTTAAGAGTTAATTGTTTTAAGGAAAATCTTGCCTGAGATTCATCTAACCATAAAGGATGCTTTATCGTATGTTTAAAATATGCTTCTCTAAATTATATTGTTATTTATCTTAAATTTTTCAGGTTTTCAGCCCATGATGTGGATGGTTGCCTTTGGGTATTTTGGAAAAAACAATTAAATATGACTGAACATGACATTATAATTACAAAGTAAATATGCTCTAATTGAGTAATTAACTCAACATTTCTTCCTAAAGGCATTGTAGAAACGAATTTATGTTACTGATCAGATTTCAGATTCTTTACTCCAAAGGAGAAAAAAAAAGACTTCTGTTCTTCAATATGACTGGCTAGATGTAAGACTTAAGATTCCTCATGTTTTGAGATTTAGTACCTATTTTTGATAAAGCAGATGTTCCTATAGCACTTTTTGTCAGATGAAATAATCTTTTAACTATACAAAAAAGGACCTGTGTGTCTTTGTGTGCAAGTCAGTCCAACTCTGTTACCATCTATATTCTGCTTTGTGCATTATTGACAAAAATAATGATTCTGAAATTGAAACTTGTATGGTCTAGCAGTTAGTAGTAGAGTTCATGAATTTTAGATACAGAAATGCTACAAAGGACTGTGCGAGAAACAATGGAATCCTGGTGAATTTAGGGATCAAAATTGATGTTTGAAGATAGAGGAAAAATGAATTATTGCACTTCAGTACACTGCATAGTGTATTATGTTGAACTTTATGGTTAAGTCTGATGCAGATTGACAAATATGAGGAAGCTGAAAATTAAGACTGATATGCTGTGCCAGACTTTGCTGTGTTTTCTATCTTGTAGCTTTCATATAGTTCACATGAGAATGTTTGGTTTTCCATGTAGGCCCTATATGTAGATATTAGATATTTGCATTTGGTTAAGTATGGAAGTGGTCTGATTTCCTTGGGATGAATTTAACATTGGCAGCAAAGTCAGCAAATTAAGTTCAATAAGCCCGAGTGCCATTAAGAAAATAGAGGAAATGCATAGTAGCCATTACTTTGTCAAGTTGTAAACAGACTTCTGTGTAGGAAGGAAATCTTCACCTGTGTGCTGAAATTCCCATATGATACTTATTACTTATATTACTGCTAATTTATATATTGTCTAGATGCACAGTATTTTCAGGTGTAATTTAAATGTGAATTGATGTCTTTAGAGAGAAGTAAAATGCATTTATAGAGTGAAAAAGAAAAGTGATCAGGTTTAATTGTGATTTGAATTGAACTTTTGTATGGCTGTATTCAGGAGGAACAGGTAGACCGGGATTATATGAAATTTTTACATCAGTTTTACTTAAATGAAATTTTTAAGTGAAAAACCTGAGATTTGCAGACATCAGTTAGATTTGGTGCAGGCAGTGTCAAAATTGAATTCTTAAATCACTGAATGGCCTGAGTAATAGAACTGTAATATCTTTTGTCTGTCAGATTCTCCCTGGCTTTGCTTCAATTCCACAAAACCTGTGAGTCTGAAAAGTTTTTAGCAAGTGTTTGGGATGTGGTAGTCATGTGCAGAGCAGTACACATTGCTGAGCTCTGAGACACATTTCTCTACAGTTTTCTTTGAAGAAAATTGTTTATTTGTTAAATGTGATGAAGCTTAATGCTTAAATCAGAAATGAGGGAATCCCAAACTCCTGGGAAGTTCATGAGGCTTATGCTGAAGCTTAATTCTTCATTTGTTTTTTGGATTTACATTATGACCAAAAGAGTTACAGGTTAATTTTAGTTTTGGATTTGAAGGCAAATGCAGTGGCAGAGTAGTGACTGTAATAGAGTATCTCTCGTCATTTTGGCCATTATAGCAGAAGTCAGAACTAAAAGCAGAGAGTTAAAGAATAGGATGAACATGGTTTGAAACTTTTATCTGCCTTAAGGTAAAGGGTGTTGAGAGAGATCATAAGAGGTGAAAACTTGAGTCCTAATTCACATGAAGTGATAAAAGCTGTTGTGCATGCCAGAAAGTCAGTCAGAAAATAACTAGAGCTACTTGCTACTGATAGTTCGGAAAGGCAATTAAGGTGTTTGAAAGTAATATAAATTAAAAAAAAATAAGTCATATATCAGCCTTCTGAAAATTTGAACATAGAGTTCTTCAGGTGCTTGGCAATCTCCAGAAAAATGTCTTCGTATGTGGTCGGACTTGAAGCACTTTGAAAAGGATCACACCTTAAAATATGAATATTTCAACAAACCATTGCAAAAAGTTTTTAATGCTGACAGTGTAACTTCTGTTGTTTCCTTTGAAACATTGTTTAGGCATCTTTTTAAGTGCTTTTAATTTGCATGTGAGTTACACAACTTCAGAGTATTTCTGTCAATGGGTATGTATCAGGCTGGAACAAACACCCTGGTGTCTTAGTGCGAGTCTTCTACTGAAATTTTAATTCAAATTTTATGGTATGTATGGGTCAGCAGTTTTCTATCTCTCTTTCCAATACTTAGTATCTTTGTTGAGAACTTTGCTGTTTTCTTGCTTTGCTTCGATTTTGCTCTGATTTCACCAAAACACTTTTTTACTTCTGTTTTGGCATATTTTTGAGATTATTTTTTTTGTCTGCTGTATTTTAAGGAGATTTCTCCTGGAGAACATCAGCACATAGAATACAGAACTAGGTTTGATTGAATGTTGCCAAGGATTTTGGCATGCATGCTGTAGGGCCAGAGGATGCATTAGTTACAAGAAATGTGGATAGGGAAACCCCATGTGGCATCTATTCTACAAATATCAGAGGGTGGGAAATTTATGCTTGTAACACGTATCAGTGGTGTTTTGATACTTCCAAAGGAATATGATGTAAGCTCATCCATATGGCTTAATATATTGGTGAATTTTATTACTTGTCTCCCTATGTCAGTGTTGAAACACTATTTTAAAATACGATTTAAAGATAGAATTACTGTAGAAGATGGAAAGCCCCACTTGTCATTTTAGGATTTAAACCTCTAGTTCATGTATCTAGCTGTTTTAATAAAAGCAATAGAAAGCGTCTAAACCTGACTCTGCAGCTACAAAACACCAGACAGAGATTTGACAGATTGTCAGGTGCTATTTGGGAGATTTATGTGAAGACTAGAGTACGGACATTTACAGGATCAGACTGGCTTTTAATTTATTTCTGTGTTGGGATGTAGACTTTCAGAAAGTTTGTCATACTTGAAAGGCTGTATTTCTTTCCTTTTGGAAGACTGGCGAAGGAATGTTTTACCTAAAGTTATCTACCTATGTTCTTATATATTTACATGGTTGTGATCCCTGTAGCATGAACATCTCCCATCTCTATTGCTTTTCCCAGCACAACAACTTAATAGGCTTGGAAAATGTATTTTCTTTTTCTTCATTAACAATGTTGTGTGTGCTTATGTGAAGATGTTACTCGGGGATGTGCTGGCAAAGAAATTAATATCGCACTTAATTTTAATAAGATGTGTGTTATGAAATGGAGCATAGTTACTGATCTCATCAAGCCTGTAACAGACCCAGACATGGCGATATGGAAATGCTCAATCTGTCTGGGTACAGACCAGGGCAGTCCTCTTGACTGCACAGGCAGGTTTGAATCTTGTGATATGGTCAGAACAATGGGTTGATTTGTTGTACTGGTTGAGCTCTGATGAGCAAGTGCAGGGTCCCTGATGGGTACCTCCGTAAAACTGTTGTCCCATGATTTGCATTATTTCTTTTCAGTTCTGCTGATCCTCCTTTTCTTTGTGTCTTCCTTCTCTGTCCAGTCTTCTCCAGAATAAACAACCCACCCCTAGTTACATGTTTTTCTGCACTGTTCCCAGCTTTTCTACATCCATACCCAAATTTAATGTTTCTAATACTGGTACTTGGTAATCCTGACCTTATTTGGCACAGTTACCTGGGCACTGTTGGCTTTGCTATCCTCCTCAACAGGACTCTAGCGCTTCCCTTCAACTAACTGTGAAGTTTGTTCATCTCTGACTCAACTCCCTCTTAATCGTGTGTAAAATCTGTCCATTCCTCGCAATGCTGCCTGTAACTCTTGTCAGCCTCTCACTCTTTTGTCACATCTGGTAATTTCTTATGTCCAGTAGTTTTCCATGTCCTGTAGGGTTACCCATGGCAGGACTGAGTCATCATCCTGCAGCCCTAATACCAAGTATTGTGAGTAGTGTTAACTTCGCCAAGTGGGTGCTGTATGTTAACAAGTAATTCCTTTTGTACTGCTTTGTACTTACAATCTTTCCTTGGTGACCAGCAGTTTTCTAGTTAGGGGATAGAATGGTCATGGAAGGAGACCTTTCTCTTAGGTAACTAGAAGCAAATGATCAGGTAGATTCGGGCAGAGATCCACAGGTTTATGAGGAGTCGGTGCAAAAGATCTTGATGTGAATTTTGAACCAGATATTTTATCATCAGGGTGAGCGTTGTTTCACTCTTGGATACAAGTTGCAGAGGTAAAAGTGTGCTTCTCTTGAATGTAGATGTTTCCATCATCAAATGTGAATCTGATAGAAAAGGAGACTGATGTCTGGTCTCTCTGTGGACTGCACAAGGTAGGATGTGGTGCATGTGCAGTGTACTTGGTGATAATAGATAAAGGAATTATGCCTCTCTTTTCCTCCCAACTATATGCACACTTATTAGTAGGCATTACCAGGGCTTGAATAGCAACCAAGGTATCAAGCCATTTCTGGTTTTATCTGCCATTTTTCCAGTGGGTGTATCATGCAGAATGTATTTTTTTTTTTTTTTGTTTCCAAATAATTGGGAAAAATTATCCATACTCTGGAACCATTTGAATGTCTGAGAGCTGTCTGCAGTTGCACTGTGCCTACACAGTTGTGTGTGTATATATATAGGCAGAAGTATCATTTGCTTAGTGGACCAAAATGAGTAAGTGACTGCTTGGAAGGATCTAGCTGTGTTATGAAAGATTTGGAAAGAAATGGAACAGTATGAAATAAGAGAGAAATGGTCTACGTTTTTGTATTGTCATTCTTCATATAGTAAAACTAATCACTTGGTGTACGTTTCATTTTCCTTCACTGTAGGTGTTTAAATTATCTAGTTAGAGCTGACCATCTAGAGTTCATGTGTTGTCAGTGGAGAGGAAGGTAGCCATAGCCACAGAACATGGGTGTCTCAATTAGATGGGGTGGACTGCCTTTCTGGAGGTGCTTAACTGTGCCTTGACTATATAGCTAAAACTTTGGTGGCTAAGGTAGACTAAATGTCAAATTTTAGATCGCTAAAACTAGTGAAATGAAATCCACATTCTGCATGTATGTTGATTTCTAATTTTGGTTGTCAATAACAAAAGCATGGTGTGAAGAAAGGAGTTATGTGCCTGTAATAGGTTTTAGGAAGTCACTTGTCTTTCGAGTGACCTGTGTGAATGCAAATACATTAACCGTAGACTTCCTGCTTGAATGCATGCCATTAAATAAATGAGATTGGTAAAGCATGACATGACAAGAAAAACAATAGCTTGGGAAATATCTCTATTGGAAATTCAGGGAAGCTGCTTCTGGAGGAACATCCCTGTCTCCATCTGGGGTGAGAACAATTAATTTTTCCCAATACTATGTTCAGGAGTGGAGAATACTGTGAATGCAAAATAGGTAACTTGAGGAAGGAGATGGGGCTTTCCAGGCAGTGTCAGAGGGGGGTGGCAAGCAAGCCAGAGACACGGCATCAGAGAAACCATGCTGTAATCAGTTCAGTCTGCTTCTAGCTAGCAACTGTGGTTAGTTGGGCTGGCTGGAATGAACAGAACTTGCAAGGAAAGATTAATGGTTAGGCAATAGCAATGTTGAGAGAGTTCTCTGCAGTTACTCTATGGTTTGTGTGTTTTGTGCTTTTGGGTGAACAAATACAGCATGTCTAATTTTGAAAGTCCCATTTCTGAATCATTGCAAACTTATACAGTAACAGCGTCCAAGAGAGAAAATAAATTGATTTGCAAAATTCATTTGGTCTTGTTAACTTGGCAACTTTGTTCAGCTCTGGATGTGTTGTCAAACAGGATTCTTCCTGCCAGAGCCTGGAGTACCCAGTGAAAAGTGCTGGGTCCATGATGTCAACCAGAGGGAGAGCCCTTGTTGCTTCAGGATGCAGACAGAGGAGGAATAGAAAGGTATTTCATTCTGGTGACATCGGGAGAGAGGGTTAACCTCTCTTGGCAGGGCAAGTTTTTATTGTCGTAAATAAAGGATGGTGCACACACTTTCTTTGTGTCTTTATACTACTATATTATCTCAAAGAACCTGTATCTTTTCAAATTTTCTTCCTCTCACTGCCACAAACAGGGGTATGAAGCCTTTGTGTATTATCCTATTATCTCTTCAGAGCCTCTTTTCCTAGAATTTATAGACTTGTCTCTCTCATGCTGCTCTTTGCATAAGCTATATAGTGACCGATCACCTGCCGTGCCCTGGAAGAAAGGCTGTGCTGTGGCAGAAGCCACTATTATAGCTTCCTGAAGAGCATCAACAAGAAATTCTGCTCGCAAAAGTTGCCATCTGTGATGGGGTAGACCAGTTCAAAGTGATATTTGGCTTATGTGAGGTGTTGGTAAAATAATTGAACTTTACAAACTCAAATTTGAAAACTGATTTTTGAAAATAGGAAATCAGAGGATTTTTTTATGAAATAATTTTTAAAATGTAGTATTTCCCATCAGTGGCTTCCAGTTTAAACTTTCTGTAGCAATTAGAAGCATATGCTATGCCTCTATAGAAAGCTATTTTGTAATTTTGCATAGGGTTGTCTATGATGCTTTCTGTCATCATTACACCATTTGCTTTTGAATGCTCTTTTACTGCCTGTGCCTGGTAATCATACAGTGACTCAAAACTTAGAGACAAGAGAAAGTTTCAGGAAACGTATAGATTTAAGTGGGAGTAATTTACTTAAAATAACATGACTGTTTTTGTAACATTGCTTTTCTGATTAAGCCATTGTGCTACAAATAACTTGAAAAAAGGACAGTGATGGGGATCTCCAGTTTATGTGTGAAAATGTTGCATTTATCCCACTACAGGCCTCAATATGTTGTAAAAGATACCATTTTACACGGGATTTCTGATTATTGTGATATTTAAACTACATCAGCTTTGTGTTTCCTACTGTCCTTGGGCTGTCTGTGGATACCAGATTTTTAAGGACATCTGCCAAGCTGAAGAATCTCATCCAGCAGTTTCTGAATCCTGCTCTTTGAGCACCAAAAGGGATGCTAGAGAAATAAACACCCAGGCCTGACTGGGGGAGACGAAGTGGAAGTGACCCCTGACACTTCACAGTTAAGTTTTTCCACTGTTTAGGCCTTCTTGTTGTTAGCAATAGATACCGTATTGGACATTTGAGCTTACTTAGTCACAGCTCCCAAATATTGAATCACATAAGGGTTATTTCAGTTAGTCGAAAGGGTGATGTGCTGTCAGAAATCTTGTAAATAGCCTGGATGTTTGGGGGTTTGTGGGTTTTGGGTTTGGTTTGTTTTTGTTTGGGTTTGTGATGGTGTTTTGTTGGTTTGTGGTTTTTTTGTGGTTGGGGTTTTTTTGTTTGTCTTTTTGGGTTTTTGTTTTTTTCCCCTTCCTAATGAGCGGTGCAAACATAGAATCTCTTGACTGGTGCTCAGATGCTATCAGAGTAAATTAGTTGTAGGAAACTTCTTGCCTTTTTGTGATGCTGATCCTAGAAAGTGCCAACCACCCCAAGAAAGGAACACAAACTTAGCTCTTGCTGTCTTTGATGTGATCTGAAAATTATCAGAAAGATGGAGCTGGAGCAGTGGCTAAAGCACTAACTCAATGTTAGTGCTAAAATACTGCCCGCTTTGTTCAAAGCAAGTGCTCTACAAACCTGGCGTACATCTGTTGTTGCCACCTTTGCTCTGGTGTGTATCAGTTCAGTAATGATCAATGAATCTGCTTTTATATAAGCAGGATTTTTTTATTTTTAGAAAGAATCTATAAAGACTGTCTCAATCATCTGTCTGCATCTACTGCAGAAAAGGTCACAGAGAAGCTGGTTAAGAGTGTTTGTATAAACAACCAGTGACACGAGAACTATTCCAGGGTTATGCATTCCGATGTTCAACCTAAGATGCAAGCCAGATACTGTTTTTTCTCATACAGGTGCTTACAAAGATTGTCTCATGCTGATTTGTCCCACCTTCTACCCCCCCCCCCCCTTCTCTTTGCTACAATTGCTGTCTTCTGATTTAGTGCCTTATTTAGCTTGGAAATGCTCTTAACTAGCAGAGGAAGTCAAGAGTGCTTGTTTTTACATCTGGATATTACACATGCTTAATATTCAGACTTGGAACATTCTCCAAGAGGATACTAGTAAATAAAACCTAATGTTAGAGGAAAGTCTGTATGTTAGAGATAGAACATACTACTTTAGATAACAAACAACGCAGTAAAATTACTTTCTTCTATGAAAAAAGTGACTATAAAACTATGTCTCTAAATCTGTTAGTGCTGCAGTACTTTTATATCACAGATATCTAGTCTGAGTAAAAATATGGGGTGGTTTACTTTTTTTTTAATTGCCTTTTAATGTCACTCTGGAATTGAAACAAGCCACTGTTTTCCTTTGTTGTGTAGCATGATTTTATATTAATGTGGTTTGTTTTAATGGAGGTTTGCAAGGGTTTTCTTTCTCTTGCTTTGCAGAGCGTGTTGCATACGGAGCATCCTCTTAAGATTCTATGGATGAAAGGAAATAGAAGGATAGGACTGAGGCAGTATTTTGTTTTTCCTTCCCTCGGTTCAAATTCTGCTAGTTTTCACATGAACTCTTTCTAGCACCTTAGTGGTGCCAAGTTGCAAAGAGCCCTCCTGTTGGAATAATTTTATTTTGTCTAAAACTATTTAAAAAATTATATAACATTAATTAGATGACCGAAATTCAGAGAAACCCCAAACTTACTTATTTTTACTTGCTTAATTCATAGGACTTGGTAGAACTTTTTATATAGTCTGTTTCAAAACTTTCCTCTTCAGTTGCTTTTTCTGATGTTTTGTTGGTTTAACTTCAAGCAGCAGGATAAAAAAAAAATAATTACGGTTTAGAACTAGAAAAATGTGGTTTTTAGAACACTAAGATTAATAGCTGAAAAGTCAGTTTTGACACTTGAAACATCTTTTAAAACCTTTTCCTTTGAAACTGCCTGAATTTCAAGAAGTGCATCTTTAATGTATTAGGGTGTTGCATGCATAATCTAAGACTGGGTAAATGCAGTTTGAAATAAACTTGATTTGCCTTTCTGAAAAGCAACAAATAATTTTTAGGTGACTCTGTTTTGTGTGGATGCTAATGATAAAATTTACAGATGACTGGTTTCACAAAGTGTAGCATAGTAGGTGCCTCTTAAAATTAAATACATACTGTTCTCTTAAGTTGTATGCACAATACCTGAATGAACCCTCCAGTTTGGATGCCTGATGGGGTCAGTTCTTGCAACTCTCTCCACAAACTTGGAGATAGTAACGGGGTGCAAAGTATGGTGCTGGGCAGCCAAAGGGCTTGATGAAATTTGACCACTTTGAATAAGGGGGCTAAAAAAGGAGGGATGTGGACCAGATGGCCTTTAGAGGTCCCTTTTAATCTAAATTACTGTAGGAAAATGTGGATTAATGGCTTCCTGATATGGGTATCACCACTGGGAGGGCGGACTGGAAGGGAGTACTTATGGCTTGCATAGGAAGGTTTGATAGATACTCTTCTTTTATATGCTTGCTAAGCTCTCTCCAGCAAGCTGCCCGTTGTCTAGAGTTGTGCAGCTGAATACTGACCCCATACACAGCAAAAGGAAGCAAAAACCCTAAAAAACTTAAGCCTGTAAGAATTTTCAGTATGTGGTGTTTATCAGGGCTGATCTTCATTTAGATCTGGATGCTAAAGGTGGGGTTTTTTTTTGTTTGTTGGTTGGTTTGTGTTTGTCTTTATTGAAATTTATATTGTCGGCAACTTAGATACAGACCTATATAGAAATCTCTTTGCGCTTTTTAGTCGTCATCATACCTGATGTAACTGGGAACAGACTGCTGTTTCTGGACTGAGAGTACTGTGAGTTGTGAAAGAATTGTGATTGATTTTTCTAGGATAACGAATCATTGAAACTGCAGGCTCTGTTTATGAATTATTTAGATACCATACATTGGTACATATATTCCAAATTTTGTCATATGTTTTGGGCCAAAAGCAGCTACAGAGTTGCTCTGTGCCTCATGCACAAGCACATGTGCATGCACATCTCTCTCCACACATAAAAGGGAGTAATTTCAACTCGTTTAATACACTTAAATTTGATGTGCAATTAAACTTCAATTTTAGATCATACAGAAGTCATCTGAAGAGAGGTTGGCACTTCCAGCAGCTGGTTTCACTTGTATTTCAGACATCTGTCCTAAGAGCGGAAGAAGTGGTTCTCTGCACTGACTAGAGAAGGAGCTTTTTAAAAACGGTTTGGGTAGGGTGAGGCAAATCAAATTAACAGGTTTGTGTATTGATTTCTATCCTACTGTATGTTCTCAGATAAAGTATGAAGACCATCTAATACAGTAAAGATTATTTTAAACTGGTAAGAGCTTCACTTCTGTAAAGAAGTTATATTTAGATTATTCACTAAGTGAAGAGTAATCATTCACCAATAAGAAAATGATCAGCAGCTGACACTGTGAGAAGAATCCAATCAGTCAATCTCCAGAGGAATTTTACTGAAGTCAAGGAAATTTTACTAAAGATGTACTTGATCCCAGGATTCTTAACAGTGGTAATATTAATTTAGATGAATGGTCAAAAAATGTACATTTAAGCAAGAAAGGTCTTTCTTGGTGCCTCCATTTGAGGATCTGTGCCCAGAGTTTGTCCAAGGCGGAGTTTGTCCAAGAAACATACTGTTCTTCCAAGAAACTCCCCATGACCTGTATGCACGTTACTGCAAAGGTTTTGTACTGATAGGGACCCTAAAATACCTAAAGGTGTATTGATGCACTATACCATGAGACACGCATCCAAAGCTGGCTCAAGTGAGGAACCTTGGTTGTTAATATATATGCCATTTGGTGTCAAGAATGCTGTTGCGCTTTGCGTTCTGTGGGAGGTGGCATTACTACAGCAGAGCTGCAGTTTTAAGTGAAAGCTCCTTCTAGCCATTCCTTCAAATACATGGCTAGTTGGGCTCTCTCAAGATGAATACAAATACTGTTATTAGTAGAAAGGAACTTTATGTCACTAGTCCTCTGTTGCTATTTTTGAGTTTTATGAATGTTTTGGTGAGCTATGGTTGAAGGAAAGCGTTCGCTGACTTGATTTCTGAGAACTCAATCTAGGTGCCACCAGAAACACATTGCAAGAAAACAAAAAGGACTGTTTGTATTTTCTTATGGCTTGAAAGCTACAAGAAAATGCAAATGCTTGAAAGGAAACTGGCTTCTTAACATTCCCCTACCTCCCAAGCCTAAGAAATTTATCTCCTAATAGAATTTGTAGTCCAGCTGAATTGTATTATAGACTTCTTTCACTCCTGATATCTACATCAATTATCAAACTTTTCATACAAGACATTTGCCTTTGAGATTAATATTTAGTAGGCTCCATTCTTTTTTCCCCCCTTCCTCCTCTCTAGACAAGACACCTCTCAGTTTAGTTCTCTTGAATCTATAGTTACAGGAGAGGAAATCAAAAGCTAGGTGGATTTTCATGACTGTTGAGGATTTTCAAACTTGTGGCTTTTTAGATTCTTCTGAGCAAGATTTAACAAGTTGCCCCTTTGGTGAAGGAGGCAGAACAGACTTGCTTTATTTTGGTTTGTTTCAGAAGGGACAGATTAGAGAAGTTAAAATGGAATATTAGATGATAACTTCTTATCACCTGCTAATTAGAAGGAGAGGGAGAAGGAGATTCTGTAGAATCATAGAACAGTTTGGGCTGGAAGGGAGATTTAAAGGTTATTGAGTCCAACCTCCCTGCAGTAAGCAAGGACATCTGTAACTAGATTAGGTTGAGCAGAGCCTCATCAAGCCTGACCCTGAATGCCTCCAGGGATGAGGCCTCCACCACCTCCCTGGGCAACCTGTTCCAATGTTCCACCATCTTAATTTTAAAGAACTTTTTCTTAATGTCCAATCTAAATCTACCCTTTTTGAGTTTAAAGCCATTGTCCCTTGTCCTATCACTACATGCCCTTGTAAACAGTCCCTCCCCAGCTTTCTTGTAGGCCTCCTTCAAGTATTGGCCACCTTCAGGTGCTACCATTTGTGTTACTGTAGGCTGAGCTGTA
>JAAGNO010018971.1:23244-103094 GCA_033439905.1 Ceryle rudis | reverse complement strand
TTTTTTTCTCCTCCCTCAATCTTTTCCCAACTTTCAATGACTATATTTTGTGTTATTGTAGGTGAAGATTAAAAAAAAAAAAAAAAAAAAAAAAAAAAAAAAAAAAAAACAAAAAAAACTTGCCACTATATAAGAATATAATTTCCTTTTACTACAAGTATGGGATTGTGTCTTTTAATAAAAAAAACCCCAACAGAACCTAAAAAGTCTTGCCTTCCCCCACAAATATGCTCCAAAGCGCAAAAAAAAAGAAAAAAAAAATCTAAACCACCCTAAACACCTGAATTGTGTTCCTTTAAAACTATAGTATTTTCAAGCGTAAAAGTAAGTGAAATGTTAGAAATTTTTACCTTGGTACCTACACCTTTTGCATGTCTAACATACTGCATATGGAGGTAAGATCTTACCAGGATGCAGTGAGTTTCCAGCATACTCTGAAACAAGGTATTTTTGCATGGAGAGAATTCTGTACGTGGTGATTTTAAGGGAAGAGTTGTCCCATGATTTATTGCAGTGTTGATAGGGAATTATTACTGCTTGTATTCCTGTTGTGCCAGCAATCCATTGTGCTGGGTGTTCTACCAATATAGAATAGGTCTGTCCCTTTCTCAGGAAATTAAACATCTAAATAGAGTTAGGAAAGTTACCAAAATAACTTACTATGTAGTGTCCGTATTTAATTTTCAAAGCATAAATATTTAACTTGGAAGTATTCAATACTTGAAGTAAGAGGAGCTTGTGCACTTGTGCTCTTCACTGAAATGCACTTGGGTTTCTACATTACTATTAACTCATTGCATTTTCTTATGTTAATGGTATGCAGCAAAAAAACCCCTCTGTTTGGAGGGGGGGACATAAAAGTAAACAAAGTTCCAGTTGCAAATGAAGCATGGTTTTTGAATAAGATTTTTTGTTTAGATTTTAGAAAATGTTTAGTCTCAACTAAGGCAAATGAACTATCTTAAATCACGTATCTATTATGTGTGTGTTCTGAAGCCCCCAAACAATTTACAGGAAAAATTCTTTAACTCTCTTATCTGAGCTAACAACTACACACTGAGTTTTAGTCTGACATGAAGTTTAAAAGTGTATGTGTATATTAGAGATTTTTTTTATATAGTTCAGGTTGTAATCCAGCTTTCATTATAACTCCCATCTCTACTTACAATTTACGCTCAGTAAAACCTTCTTTTCAGAAAAAGCTAGTGTCAACTTCAGCAGTCAGGCCTCAGAACTAATGTCTTGTCAACTTTCCTTAAAAAAGGCAGATAAGGAAAAATACCCAAATCATGCTTTAAAGAAAGTGAGTTTTATGTTTGCGCAGCCCTGCATCCACAGGGGAGATTTCTAGGCATGTAAACTAAATATTTAATTAAGATTTTTGGGAAAGATGGTTTTCTTATACAAGTAAGTGGGTTTATTTTTTTCACTTCAAGACTTTAAGCTTTTTCTGTGGCTAGTTGTTATTTTCCTGAGATACTGAAAGACTTTCAGATGTTTAGAAAAGTATATTTGCAAAGTAATGTTTTAAAACTAAAGAAGTAAGAGTTCCAGGTCAGTTAGACTGAGGGCCCTCACCTTCCCCTTGGCAGAGTGATGGGCATGCGTACAGAAGTCTTACAACATGCTGATGTAGCTGTTGATGATCTAAAGGTTTGAGTGAAGCAGAATTTACTCAGAGGGGTCTCTTGTCAGTCTAACTGATGGAAAAAATGCATCAGCTTTCTTTGCAAAGGCTGTCCTTCAGGTCCAACTTGCTTTAGACTAACAAAAGAAACAACTACTCACTATAAAGCTTGCCTCATGTTTGTGAATCCAGAGCAATGTTTTTCTGGCCTGGCCTAAAAGACTTAGGATGTACCTTAGGCAAACACTTTCGAACTGCGGTGACAATGAAGCACACACCTGTTGACGTCCTGGATTGGTGGAAGTGCCTTGCACTCTCTGAGTATTTGTCATTGAAAAAGGCATTGCTGCTGCTTATTCACTGTGAGTATGGGGATGGATATTTCTTTTCAGTTCTTTGAAATAAAATACACACACATCTCTAGAAATATATATTAAAACCATATATATGTGTGTATAAAATATATATACGCACACACACGCGGACTTAAACTTATCACACCCTCCTCCCCCTCACATCCTCAGGAGCAGCAGTCCAAGTTCTGTTACTTTGCCTCATAGCTCATGTTTTCTAGGCCTTTGGTTGATCTTTTTGCTCTCCTCTGGGCAGCCTGAACTGAGCCACGTCTTTCCTGAATTGTGGAACCTGAAACTGCCCACTGTATTTCAGCTGAAATGCCAATGCTGAGCTGAAGAGAAGGATTACTTGTAATGTTGCATACGTTTTATCCCTGTTCATATACCACGTTGTGATGATTGCATTTTGTGGAAAGGCAGAATGACAATATCCACTTCTGTTCTACTGGGGATCCAATATAACCCCCAAGGCTTTTCTGAAAATAACTTAGGCAGATGATTCACTTTGCTTAAATATTTTACATTTGTCCCTGCTGAACTCCATTCTATTTTTAAGACTTTTTCTCAAATTCATGAAGTTAATTTTGAATTCAAATGCTGTCCTTCAGTGTATTTGCTTTACCTC
Organism: Ceryle rudis; assembly: GCA_033439905.1. Taxonomy (NCBI): domain Eukaryota; kingdom Metazoa; phylum Chordata; class Aves; order Coraciiformes; family Cerylidae; genus Ceryle; species Ceryle rudis. The sequence continues at coordinate 100,486 of JAAGNO010018971.1, read as the reverse complement.
CCAGCTTCATAGTTACCTGCTTGTTTAATAAGACCATTCACCATTTCATAATCCAGTTCATTAATGAAAATATTGAACGGAGTTGGATCCAGGGCAGGCACTTGTCACACTCCATGTGACACATCCTCCCATTTAGACTGTGTATCAATGATAACTGCTCTCAGGCATCCACTCGTTTCATACTCATGCTACTTTTTTTTTCTTGCTGACAGGACTCTAGAATCTTTGTGAAATTGTCATACAAGACCTCATTAAATTATTAATAAAGTCAGGAGGCATGGCACAGACTGCTTCCACCTTGCCTGTTAATTCTATTAGCCAGTTTGAGAAGGAATTGTCTTTCTTTGACACAATGTATTCATGACAGGTCTGTTGCTGTTTTTCTCCTTGTCCTCCAAGTACTTGCTGACACTTGTTTATTTTTCTTATTCAACTTTTTTTTTTTTTTCCCCCTTGAGACTGGAGTTCAACTGGATTTACATTTGCAGCCTTCCCTCTTCTTTAACTGGGGACTCTGTTCACCTTTTATCAGTCCTCTAAGATCTCTCCCATCTTCCACAAGGTCAAACCAGCAGCTAACAGCTTTGAGATTACTTCAGAAAGCTCTTCAAATATGCTGTGATATTCTAGGGTGCTGTACCGAAGTAGTTGAAATGGTGGACATTATCTAAATACTTTCTAACTTATTTCCCTTTTACAGTTGGAAATGATACCTGGTTTGGGAATTAATTGTGCCAGTCACCTGCTCTTGGTGGATTTTTCTTTAGTAAAAATTGGTGCAAAAAGGTTATGTAACACTTAAGCCTTCTTACAATCACCCCTCTCTCCTTCTGTCATCGGTTAATGGATCAATATTTTCTACATTCTTCCTCTTACTAGCATGTGATCTCATACCCAGCTTTTTTTGTGTGTGTGTGTATGTGGTATTCTTCATGTTTCTTGTCAGACAGCTCTCACTTTAGTCTTTTATAACCTCCTTGTGTGCTTGAATGGGTCTTGTACAGCATCTTAGTAGTGTGACCAGTTTCCCACTTTGTTTGCTTTATTTTAACCTTCAGTTAAGACATGGGTACAGTAAAGGACAAAACTGGTTAAATCATCTCCCCTCTACTTTGGGGAAAAATAGTTGTGCAACACAATTTCAAGGACTGCATTTTTAGGATTCTGATGTTTTTAAAGTGATGGAAAAACAAAGACACTCCACATGAGCATATCTCACTTCTAACTTACATTAGAATTAATCTAAGCACAAATTACTGTAAAATTAATGTGTGGCTAACTAGATGAAGTCAAGAAACTCAAAAGTTACTATTCGTTGTGTCAATAGCTTGCCCACTTCTCTCTCATACAGAGTTGTCACTGCTTAGGTTTTGTGTGTGGGCTTTTTGTTTGTTTGTTTTGTTTTTTTGTGATGCTTTTGAGGTACTTAATAGGTGACATGACAGAAAAATGTTATTAGACCGCTAATAGCACTTAAAAAGGTATTAATGGTCATCACTGTATATTTTAATAGTGATTTGGATTGTGACCATTTTGATGATATAGTTGTAAACTTACAATGTCAGGTATTTTGTGCACCATGGTTCATTTCCTGTTGTATAACAATTGTATCCGTTACTTTTCTGACTTAACTCTGATTTTTGAGACCTGTATTTCTGTTGTTTCTGCACTAGCAGTAGTTCTGCAACTTTCCATTTTTTTGCAGAAATTAAAGTCTCTCCCAATCACTTTACAATCAAATTCGGTCACTTGCGTGGACTTTTTTGTTTAATTACTATTCAAGTGCTTAAACTCGTGATCTATAGCACAGAAGTACTTGGGAGAGAAGAGTGTTGTGCACCAGCTGGATGTAGTCGACAGACAAATTCTTGCTAAAGGATAGTAGGGATTAGCAGAGTGCTGATGCTGTGGATCACAGTGCTTAGTGATTATTGCATTTGGGTGGGGGCTGAATCTCCATTTCCCAGTTCTGGTCAACTTCCAGGTTAAATACGGTCTAAACAGATACGGTTAAAGTGATGTAGGTATCGTGAAACTTTATTTGTACTGGGAAATTGAGTGAACCGTTTCAGCTACTACATTGCAAAATTAAAATAGAAAATCTAGTAACTGCAGCTCTCAGCTTTCAGCAAAGTTTTGTGGTGGTGGAGCTTGTGGAGTTTGTGGTGAAATTGTGTGTTGCTTCACATGTTCAGTATGAATTGTGTTCTGCTTACTTCCTAAAAATTAAGAGGAAGCAGTTAGACTGTAGGGTAGAATTTAAATCTCCCTGAAATCTTGGCTGTGCTGTCTTTGAAAATGTTTTGCTCAGTTCCTGAATGTACTTTCTGTAAAGTTGTATGAACTTCACTCTTGAATTTAAGCTATTTCTGTAAACTACCTGTAAATCAAGCAATTTGTCATTGTCATTATTTAGTACAGATAGCCTGCAGCCTCCGAGATTCATAAAACAGACAGATCCTTATCAGTAATCAGTATTTGTTAATGTAAATCTGTCATTACTGGCTCACCTTTTGAAATTAATTTGAGACAAAGCGCTTTATTATGGGACTGGTGATCATGGTCACCATGAGAAGAAAAAGCAGTGAAACCACCAGAAGTTGTATCTTTAACTTTGCTGGCACATCAAAGTCAAAATGCATAGACTTGAATCCTCGTGTGAAACCTAGCTAGTAAGTAATAATAATGAAGAAGCTTGACACATTCCCAAATTGCAGAAAAGTCTTCATTAAGATGCAGCAGCTGTTTATTTTCAGGACCACATGGTCTAGTCAGCATGATAAGAACATGGTGGCGATGGATCAGCAAGTTTGCTTTTACTGGAAAACACATGCATCTTTCCTATCCACTTTAATTGGTCAGTATTAAAGAAGAGCTGGAGTTGGAGAATAATTAGAGTTATTTTCCATTTATTTGTCTTTCCAACATGCCTTGGGCTAGAGAGGTCAAATAGATGCTAAAGAGAACAACTGCATCTGGAACTAGTCTGAAAATAAATATGTATCTCATGAGTAGTGCTGTGTACAATTTGCTTAGTCTTAGAAATCTAAGTTTGTCTGCCAGTTGATTGCCTGCTTCATCGAGGAAATCCGCTTAGCCTGTGTGATTCTAAAAGATCTTTTTCTTCAGTTTCAAAATCTGAGGGATGTGAATTAACCATTTTCCATTTCTTGTTTCTTTCAGCTTTTCCTTTCACGTATCAGAGTCATATTACTCACCAGCCTCCTTTGGCTGGTTTGCAACTAGGCGGTTTTTCAGTGAGCAGAGACAAGCTCTAGAATTTCCTGCTATGCAATGAAATTGTAACAGCCTGGAAATCTTATGGCAATGCCTGACATAACATCTGACTCTATCGTGTCCTTTCTTACCATTCAGTGAGATGAATTTTAAAATCCTGCATGCTTTCTAGGTAGAAGCATATCTGTTGCACTCCGTATGCCAATGTAATTGTATTTATTCTATTTGCTTTAATTCATCTGTAGTGCAGTCACTGCTGTGATATCTTGTCACTGCACAGCCAGCTGTGAAATATGCATCTTGGGTAGTTATTTATATTCAGGAATAGTTTGCCACTTCCCCGGTTTTGAATGTTTTTCATCTGATATTTTGGGGAAAGCAGTGAATTGTCTTCTGTGTTCTTTGTCCAGTAGTCTATAGGAGCCCATCTGATCTATTTAGTAACACCATATTTCTATATTAATCTAAACTGGAACACAGTTGGTAGTGATTGAATGCTCCAAGTCTACACTTGTAGCTTGCTTTGAAATGAAAGTTGATCTAACTCCTTCGCTGGGTTTCTACTATCTGCGTAGATACTTCTTCTGAAGCATAGTCTCTGCTGACCAGATGTAAGGGGAAACAATCTCTCAAGAGTGCAGTGTTTTGAAATTGATTTCTGGTTTTGTAGGCTGTAAAGAAATAAGATTTGTGGGCCATTTAGTCTTCCTTTTGCCTGTATGTCAACATATGGACCACAGGCAAACTCACAAGTCCACAAAAAAAGTAGCCTCTTAAATCTTACATAGGACATATATGAAAGAGGCATTCTTCCTAATTAAAGTTTGCTGCTGTGACTTTGTATAGATGTTGCACTTGTCTAACTGAATGAAGTGTTTCTGGCAAAATTCAGTTACTCTTTCACAACTTCTCACATGTCTCAATTGAAGCATACTCCAAAGAGTAAGGCAATCAATCTGTTTTGAAATTTCAAAATTTACTCACTTCAAAGTGATTGAAGTTTTCATTTGAGTCGCTGAAAAACCCTCATTGAAGAGGCACGGGTGACTTAAGTGTCTTTACTGAAACAATTTATAACAATGGAACAATTGCACTAGCTTGAAAAGGTGACTTTAATTTTTTTTTTTTGTACTGTTAAGACCTTCTACATGTCACCTGACATATATATTCTATTACTGTGATAGAGCAAAAGCATATACTCCCTCGGTTTTGGCTAAAAGAGGTACAAAACTTGGGACTGCTAGGCCTTAGAATTCTTATTAATGTACACTTTTTGTTACTCCATTCATTTCAATATTTGTCTATCTTAAAATTGGCTTACCCTGGGATAAGGAATCTGTTCCAGTTTCTAAATATATTTTTGTTGGCCTAAACTATCTGAACAGCATCTTATATACCACAAAAGTTATGAACTGTGTCTTTGTGCTCCAGTTTCTGCTTCAGTGTACTTTCTAGTCAGGCTGTTAGGCTTATACATATGTACTGTTTGCAGAGAGAATTAAGCTTATTGTTAAAATTTCACTTTACCTCGAGGCAGTCTTACAAGCATAAGGATTTTTATGTTAGACTTGAGAATCACCTCTGAGTGCTTTGCTACATACTAAATAGCATTGTGCTGCGTGTCTGTACAATGAAGTGATGAGAACTAGCCTCGCCTTTTAGCTTTCAAACAGCCCAACTTGCAAAATGTTTTGGTAAAAAAGGTAAAGGACAGCTTCTTTTCTGTGAATCTCTGTTGTAGTGATTGTGCCTCCAATCAGAGGCACTTCCACCAGCTCAGTGTCTACTGGGACTTGTTGGGAGACTGTTGCAAAATGAATGATTGCATAGTAGTGTTACTTTAAAATGAAGAGTTTGGATTGGAGGAACAAACTGGCGCTAAGTGGATATCCTACACTTATCCTCGTGGATATCCTACACTTATCCTCGTGGATATCCTACACTTATCCTCGTGGATATCCTACACTTATCCTCAACCTTAGCTCTTGATTTTACCTTTACCATAGATCTTGACTTTTGTCCTTAAGATTTTAAAAAATACTATTTTCTGCTGTTTTAAAAAATATCTTCACGAATTTCTGTCCTTTTTTTGTCCCTTCACAGGTTCCAACTATGGGAGTCCCCGTCCAGCTCATGCCAACATGAATGCCAATGCAGCTGCAGGGCTTGCCCCAGAGCATATCCCTACTCCAGGGGCAGCTCTGTCCTGGCAAGCTGCGATCGATGCTGCCAGGCAAGCCAAACTGATGGGTAGTGCTGGCAATGCAACAATATCCACAGCCAGCTCCACGCAGAGAAAACGGCAGCAGTATGGGAAACAGAAAAAACAGGGTACCACCACAGCTACACGTCCTCCCCGGGCACTGCTGTGTTTAACACTGAAAAATCCCATCCGGAGGGCATGCATCAGCATCGTCGAATGGAAATATCCTTTTTGATGTTCTCATCTGGAAAACGGCAAATTGTTTGTGCGCATAGGGCGCTATTCATAACTGTGAGGAAATCAATACATTAATTTGAAAGGCACCAGTGAGGATGTAAAGTACACAAATAGTTTTTGAAGTCTTAACTGAAATCATGTGGGGGTGGGGGGGTTTAGGTCTGAAACCTTAACTATGCATTTGTGCAAGAGACCACTAGAAGTTTAAATGATAAAGGCTGGGGGTTGAATGCTGCTCTTTTAAAAACTTGTGGTCCAGGCTGAAATCAATGGGAGACACGCGAGGTATCTGAGGCCAGAATGGAACTGACCATGCGGTTGATAGCAGCTGCTTCCCCCCCCCCATTCAGACACTTAAAATGTTTGGTAAGAGATTCTGGCTATCCAGAAGCAGAGAAAAAGACAGTCATTTAAAGTAATCCTGCAACATGTTAGAAATGCAGTACAGGGCCAGATCTAGTGGTTTGAACAAGAGACAGCCCGTGTCGCAGATGATGGATTGTAACCACTGACACAGAACTGCAGAATGTAAGGGTCAGTGCTGCTTGCCTGGAAAGTCAGTGAGAGTTTGGCCATTGGCTTCATCATGTGGTAGGAGCAAAGACTTTTAAGTCACCCAAGTCTGAGCAGCACAACCTGAAATTTGAGATTTTGGTGTGGAACATAAATAAGAGGTACATTCTTTGCCTCCCCAAAGAGAAACCAGGGCTAACCCTGAAGAGTAATTGTCAGTAAATCACAAGCTAATGGAGGTCTTCAGTAAATACAAAAGAAAAAAGATGTTGTGAGGGACAGCCAAGCACGTCAAGGGAAGGCAATACAGAACTTGGCAGTAGTTAATACGATAAAAAATGAATGATGGCATTTAAGAAAATGTGATAATGTTGTTCCTTTGGGGGTCAGGTGGGATGTTAAAAAGAGGAAACCAGAATATGATTAGATTAGGTCTTGCCCACGTGCAGATTCTTCAGGTGAAGAACTTGTTAAAAATGCTCCTGTCAATTCTTAGATGTCCTTAAACTACCTGCATACCTATTCATTTCTTCTTCAGATGCTAATTTTTAATCCCCCAATTAGATGTGCTACTTTTTATCTCTTCTGGCATAGCTCTGATACTTAAAGAATAAGATGATGGATGACAACTAACAGGATGAAGGTGACTATTGGTTTACTGGCCAGCTCTCCAGTAACCACACATCTTTAGAGAAAGAGCACAGAGTGATATTTCATAAATAAGGTCAGCAATGAATGATGGAAATGATGTGTTCTAAACCAGGATATAGCACTGCTGAGATCAAGAGAGGACCAAACAATACGATTAAAGCAATCCAAACATGCTGATGTTTGCGTTTTTTGGCTTTGTTTGGTTTTAGGTGAGTTGATGGAAGTATTTTTTTCCCATCAGAGCCTCTTGTTGGACATCTGGTGTTTATAAATGTGAAACACTTCAATGACAAGTAACAATATCAAAGGGTTGCAATATGGTTTTGTTTTATGCTGTACTCTGACTTTTCCCAATTGCTAAAAGCTACTAAGAGAATCTTAGCTTAATTTGCTGAACCAGAGATCTAAGCATAGTAGATATTAAACTTCTGTGGTGTCTCTTACCCAAATATTATAGTGTTAACAGCGTGAAGGTGCAATCACTTACAAGAAAAAGTGAAACTAGGTAATCACCTTATTTTGCAAAGATTTAGCTGTGTATTTAATTTTCTCCTGTGTGCGCAGTGTATTTGTAGATTTTATACCATTTTATTTTTACAGTGCAAAAAGAGTGGAAGTAAAAGAAAATATACATACAGTGATAATTCAATGGACAATAAACCTATTAAAACCAAAAAGTCTAGGAAAAAGTGATTAAGAAAAGGAAAGCCTATGAATACTCAGGTCTTTATGCAGTAAAAACGGTATAAACAGCCTATACAGACTCTAGATATAGATATGAAATCAACAGGACTTCTTAGATACATATATGTAATCTATCTATCCTGATACTTCCTCCATAGTATCATATATCCCTTATTATTCATAGGTTTAAGCACAGTGTTCTGGTGAGTTTGGAACCCTTGGACTCTTCCATATGTGAAATGTAGAACGTATCTGTGTGCACACGATGGTCAGGTGCCTGGGATTTGTTTACATGTTGCAGTTTAGGATGCTGCACATCCTGATCTCCAGGGTGTTTTTTGGCTAAAAGCTTCCAAGAACAGCAGTTAGCTGACCCAAATTATACATGCTGGGTTGACCTTTGGCAACGCTGCAAAGCCAGTCCCGTGGCAGATAAATTCATGCTCAAATGCTCTCAGTGGCGTGGGTTACACCTGGCATTCTCCATCTCCTATCCTGGTCTTCATTCCTGTCTGGAGTACCGGTGAGCTATTCTAGAGTTATCTCCAGAATACTCTAGCAGGCAAGTAAATGCAGACGGACTGTAAACCTGGTCTCTAGTATGAGTTTGGAGACACTTCACAGCAATTAAGGTTAGAGTCCATTGAAGTAGATGAAGTGCCAGCAAATTGGTCAGTTGAAAAATGCCCTTTGATTCTAATGGACAGTCAGTAGGGCATCAGGGTTATACAGGATTTGTTTGTTGTAAATCCCAAATGTTTGGGTGGTTTGTTGTGTGGGTTTTGTTTTTTTTTTTTCCCCCCTAACAAAAGTTGATGCCAGGTTGAACTGCCCCTGAATTGGTGCTAGGTTCCCTGTCATAAGGAACTCAGCTTCCTGGTGTTCTATGTAGGCACATAGGTTTTCCCTATGATGCTAAATGAAATGCACATAAAAAAATACTCCCTCAAATAGTTTTTAAGCAAAAAAAGTATACATGACAACATGTAGTATAAGCATATTTTGGACAAAGCCCTTTTTTTTCCTAACAAAATCTATCAGAATTTAAACATCATCTAACTGAATGTATGCATTGTTTTTCTTGAGCCTCTGCACTTAACTTTGAGACATGACAGAGATTGAGAAAGGCAAAAAAAGGGGGGTGGGGGGGGAGACACAAGATAACACAAACAAAAAAAGCCAACAACAAGAGAAACCCCAAAACTTTTGTTAACATTGTTTCAGGGTTTGTAAATGCAGATGTAGAAGACGGAGACAAACTAATCATAAGAGGAAAGATGACCATCCTTTTAGAACAGTATTCTGGTATTAAAAATAGTACAGCCACACTTGAAGGAAAATAGGGAAAATGTGATTTAAATAAATAAAAGAAGAAAAAAAACTTTTAAGAAATCTGTGTTTACTCTGGCACGCGACTGGCCTACACTGCTTTTGACATATTAGGAAGATTCTTGGCTGGGAGCTCCTAAAAGCACTTAAAAAGGCATATGTTTCTTTTCAGAATATAAGGGGCTTGGAATGTTTTCTCTAAACAGAATTCTTATAAATCTCTTTTTTTTTTTTTAATTATTTGTGTGTGCACATTTTGAAACAATTTCCTTAACTCCATTCCTCAGACCATTTGAAATAATTATTTTACTGACTATTTTTGCCAATTGTGTGGCCTTAGCTATCTATATCCCCTTTCCAGAAGATGATTCCAATGCCACCAATTCCAATCTGGTAAGTCTTGATGGTGTTTAGTCTTACTATTTTGAAAGTCCATTTAAAAAGTGACCAGAGAGACTGTTGAAGCTACAGAATGTAAATATATCCAGCAAAGCTGAGAACATAATGAAGTAGAAATTTGTTTTGGGTGCTAGGTCTCATCTATTCATGTTAGCACCTGTTTCAGTTGAGCTGGCTTTAGAAAAGAATGTTCCAAAAATTCTGTGGGTGCTGTATGTGATGTTTTGGTTAACAAATTTCTGCATGCTGCAAAAGTGCTTGGTAAGGTTTAAACTGCAGGTGTTTGTGGATGAAATCTTTTAATCGTGAATTATGTGGTGATTTTTGTGTTATGAAGTGCCATTGTGAAATTGATACTGTCCTCCTCTCGGGCGATACACAGGAGGACAGCATGACTTATATTTATAGGAAGTCCATTAGTGCTTGCATTTCACAGACAAGTGTTTGGACAATGTTTGGGGGGTTGGGTTTTTTTGCTGTGCTTTTTTTTTTTTCCTTTCCTCTGGTTGGGGGAATACAGCCTTTCCTCTGTTACCACTGATGCTAATGTTGGTACTTTGAGAGAGAGCTGTCCACATAAAAAGGCGAGAGTATTTACTTTTGTCTTAGCATGAAGTCATAGCAAAGAATTCTGTTCAGTAAGGGCACAACACAAACCAGCTCTGGAACGCAGTTCACTGAATTAGCAAAAAACCATTTTTCTTCCTCTCAAATATGTGAACAAATATCCTACTTGTCTGGCTGGATCAGAATGAAAACTTGCTCCCGGAGTTTGAGTTGGGATGCTATTTCCTGATTAAATTTACTAAGACCTAAGAAATTTTAGAGCAACAGAGGAAAACAAAAGTCATACATCCAAAGTAGAGATAACTGGGATAGCTGACAGATGATGTGATTAAAATGATCCCTGCTGTTCTTGAAAGTCAGTCAGTTGATTAAATATCTCTTGGAGTTTTATAACATGAATTGGGAACTTCAGGACTTTGCTGGAACACTCCTTCTGTATTAAAAAGAAGGGACAAAAACCCAGAAAAAAAGGCAAACAAAAAAAATCAACAAAAAAAATTGTAGCATAGTGCTTTTCCACTGTAACTCCTGAAATAACTTTAAAAATAGGAGCAGGAGGAGATAAGTGATTGTCGACTTTGAACTATTCTCTATACTAACAGAATCTGTGAGTTGGTCTTGTCTTTTGCTGCTATCCCCTTGTTAGCTTGACTTAGCATTTAAAAATGGTGAGTTGTGTGTGCGTTTAAAACACTTCAGTATGGCACCTTTCAAAAATGAATATATTTTATTAAAAAGAAGCAGCAGATTTGGTTGATCCTTTGGTTTTAAAAGAGAATATGTTTATTGAATATTCTGACTTGCAATGTTGAAAGAGGAAAATGAAGGAGAGTTGAAGGTTACAGGCCTCTTAATCTGTCAAGTTGAATTGGATGTGGGTATTTGCCTTATTCAGTGAAGAGACTGCTGGCTAATAATAGGTTGACAGTATATTCATAATTGTATGAGGTATTTTGAAACTGTTCTACTATGAGAAAATATTTGAGCTGAGTTGCTATTCTGCCTTTGTTTTCCAGGACATCTTTTGCATCATTTGCTCAATCTATCAAAAAACTCATGTTATTTGTGAATAGGATTTTTTTCTAAGGAAAAAAAAACAAAACAAACAACCCAACCAACAAGCAAGAATTATCTCAGGAAAGTTTAGAAATGTTATAGCCTTGGGGATGAGGAGGCATTGTTCATTTATCTAAATAGCTGCTTCACAGAGGAAAGGGGAGAAGAAAGTAAAAGGGAGAGTCTGCTTGACTCCACTTTGTTCTTTGGGTGTTAATGGAAAAAGTAATTAAAAATTAAAACGGGATACTTATAATCCCATGAGGGTCTTGCACTAGTGGAATAAAGACACTATTTTACACTTTAGATCAAACCCCAGAGCACTGACTGCTCAGTAGTCTCTGTTCCTGTGATCTCGTGTTAGTTCCTGTTTGAGATTGCAGTTGTTGGGTGTTTTGGTTTGGGGTTTTTGTGTGTTTTGTTTCTTCTTTTGGTGTTTTTTTTTTTTTTCCTTTTTTTTCCAGGGTGATGTAGAGGTATCTTGGCATGTATATAGTGCCCTTGAGAAAAGCGCTTTTTGAGTATATGTCATGTCCTGCATTCTGAAACTCTTCACAGAATTGTGAAGTTGTATATTGTCATCAGTGAGTAAAGTACTGAGCAGTAGGGAGGGCAAATGGATGAGATACGGGTGAAAAAAATGTGTTGTGTTTTGGAATGGGATGAAAGAATAGTTGAAAATTGAGGATGAAGGAAAGCTATTCCAGATGGTGGGAACTGCAAAAGAGTGGGACCTTACTCTCCAAGAGCCAGACTGTGCATGGAAGTGACTACAAAGAAGCTGGGGTTATTAATCTGTTCCCATAAAAGCTCGTGTACTCGCTATTTTTTTATTTTTATTTTTCCTCTACCTGCGAGCAAGTGTTTTGCAATAAGATTTATTTTGTAGCCACGAAGTCTGGAGCTCCAAGACTGTAACCGAAAACAGGAAAGGAGTGTATATCTGAAATGTGTGTACATAGGTTAACAGCACGCACAGATACCGTGCAGAAGTGTGAGTCTGACTGAATGCACACAGAATCTTACTGGCTGCCCAGAAGAAATTTTCACTTGTGGGAAAACTCTTGATTCATTTCTGGTTTGCAATTTAGGTTTTTTTTAGAGGTAAATCTATCCTGAACTCCCACATCCCTGGCTTCCTGAGCCTCCCCTAACTTCCTGAGACATGAAGAGATTATCCTTGGAAGATAAATGATGGATAGTGACTGTTTTACAAGGTCTAAAAGTGACACAATTTCTCAATAAGCTGCAACTTTTCCCTTAAGGTCTGAGTATTTCTTCTGTAAGGTATCATCATAACTTTTCATATCATGTCTTCTTTGGGGGCTGAGGTAAAAATTCAATCAGTCAATTAAGAAGCTAGTGGAGTAGAGGGTGGTGAGAGAAGAGAACGGAATTCTGAATTGGACAAGCAGCTTATTTCCTCTCTGTGAAAGTAGAAAAATGACAGCTAAATGATGTTTTGAGAAATAATTGCTCTGTATGAATTTCACAGATGTGATCAGCCATTGGTTAAATAGGGTACACTTATTGCTGCATGCCCTCCACAGAAGCCTTTAAGAGACGTGTCTGCACAAAGCCAGTAACCTATAGTCATATCTCCATTTTAATAAACCTTTTCTTTAGGTGCAAGACCTATTTGATACAATGTCACAGTAATTAATATGAGTATTGGTACTGAATACAGAAGGATCCAGTAAAAATTCCTTCCCGTTTTTGTTTAGTGAGGAATTGTGATTAGCTGTTCTGTATTACAAATCTAGGCCAAATACCATGCCGTTGTTCTGACTGGTTCTCTGCAATCTTGCTTCCTATAATAATAATTCCTATAAATCCTCAAGCCGTAGGGATGGTAACTTGGACTGTGAAGTACTTTAATTTTTCAAATGCGCATTTATACTAAACCCCAGGTTTTGTGTTTTATGCTCACTGCGGTGTCTTTCTTGGTAGCTTTAAGAAAAATCCTAGAATAATATAATGTAGCGATAACAAATACTTCAATTTGGCTTCAGCAGTTTTTATGTTTTACTTCTGCGGTGTGTTCATTGGAAAATTATTGAACTTGCACAAATGGGGGTAGTTGTATTGGGGGCAAAATCATTCTGGTATTAATGAACTCTGCTGAGACATTCCTTAAATTGACAAGTCAAAAAGCGCAACGCTATAGAAAGAGCAGTTATGTATTCTCTTGATGCAGTCAGGAAAATTGAAGCTAGTTGGAGGGGTATTAAAGTTAGCCTGCATGAGAGGCTGTAACTGATATGGAGGCTTTCTGCTTGTTATCCCTGTTATTATGCATTAGAACAGAGATAGCACACATTTAGGAATAAAACTAGAGACTGCCTAAGATAGGAAGCTGAGAGGAAAATGCTTCTGTCACTCTGGTGGCAATTGCAAATGGCACAAGCCTGGTCAATGTCACAGCATGACGATAACATAATGAGGTTAAGACCAAGGTTTACAACACGTTCTGTGGAAGGCAAGTCAGTCGATTGTTTATACTTTGGATAAATAGCAGGAGAAGATTCCTTGTGTTGTTTTGTTAGCTCTGCTTTCTCTCCCTTGTCTTTATTGAAGAAAGGAAATCCCGTTGTACACTAGTTAAATTTAAAAAAAGATCTCTTGTGTTTATATGTGAGCTTATAATGGGATGTCACCTTCAGACTAATTTGCTAAACCTGAAATAAGACCCTGTGAAAGATAGGATTTCTGATTGCTGCTTAGTGCTTGTGCCAGCCAGTGTTTGTGGAAATGCCTGCCTACAGAAAGGGTGCTTGCCTTTCAGGAAAGTATAGCTGCTTTATTAACTGATGATGATGATGGTAGTATCCAGTTGAACAGGTGATTCCTATACAAAAAAAGTGTTCTTAATCTTTTTGTGTTTGCAGTAGGCTGACGCAGTAGGCTGACACAGTAGGTGTGGATGTGGCTAGATATATTGCATTTCTAGATACTGGCACAACAAACTTCAGCATTTTTTCTTAGAGACTTCTGGAGCCAGCACATTGAACAGGATCTCAATTTTTCTTGTGTGAAGTCAAAGTGTTAGAGTAAAGTGGAGGTGAGGGAGTCAGGAAAAAAAAGAAGGATAGCTTTTCTGCATAAGGCTAAGGAAGAATATTGCACAAAAGCTTTTGGTTCTCTTTTATCACTGCTAACGTCCGGTGTGATAGTTCCCAGTTAGTAAGTGAATACAGTAATGAGATATGCTAACATCAGCGGTGAGGAGCAGGGTGGGATAGAGGGGGTACCAAGCTAATAAGCCTATCAGAGCTTGGGCCTCATGCCAACACTGCTACAACTGGGGGAAGATGGATTCTAAAAAGTGAGGAGAAAGCAACAGAAACTGGAAGAGAGGAGCTGAGGAGGCTGAAAAGAGACTGGAATTGTATGAAGAAAAGAAGAAAGGAGGTTGCTCAAAAAAAATCCTTGAGGACTTCCTCCAGAAAGATTGCAATCGCTGACCTGAATGATGTCTTAATTTAGTCTCAACATCCTCAGAAGTCCAAAGTCCTCAGAAGCCCTGCCTCTGGCAGGGAGAGGCTGATACTCAGTATTTCTAGCAGTAGTGAAGCACAGGGTGGAAGAGTAAGCACTGGGTGTGAGAGAACGACATTCAAGCTTGTCAGCTGGTTCGGTTCATGGCAAACTCAGTGGCCCTGGGCAGATTGCTGTCTCAATTTTCCCATCTGTAATATGGATTGGTTACTGCTTTCACAGTAAAGTCAGTGCCTTCCACCATGCAGACCATGATAAGGAATGCTGTAGAAAGGGCTACAATCTGTGGCAATTGATTCCAAGGTAGTTGTCACTAACTGAACAGGAAGGGCAAGAAGTAGGATGGAGGCCTTCTTTCTTTGCACTAGCAGGGGAAGAATTTATTTCCTCAGAGAAGCACGTAGGACTGCATCATCACAATTTGCTTATGTATGTTGAATTTAATTTGAGGAGCACTCAACTTTGGATGCTTAAATTTGCAGCCTTTGTATCTTTCTTTTAACATAGTGGTGTCATTTCCAAGGCTTTGTGAAGGTGAAACTGCTAAAGCAGAGATTAACACCTGTGTATGTTGCTAGCTGGACCAAAAATGTTGGGTTCCCTATGCAGGTCTCTCTTACTTCAGTTGTCTGGGTAATCAGTAGTGATAAGAGGTGGTGTTCTGTGTGGACCAGGTGAAGATAGGTTTGGGAAAGTTTGACAGATGGATTCAGAGCTATTTGCCCAGCACAGAGGAGTGCGTGTTCTGTTCTGGAAAGGAATAGAATCAAAGGGCTCCTCTATCTTCAAAAGAAGGACTTTTCTTCTGGCTCTTTCTTCCAATAATACCTTCTCTGAACCTCCTCCTATCTCGGCTATAGTTGTCTGAGCTATAACTCTTCCTCAGTTCTGCTATTTCTTCAAATCTCAGCCTTCTGCTTCTCTTTATACCAGTGGTCCCAGGGTCCTCACCCAGTCTGTGCTGCTTGTTTACCATCTCATGGTCTGCTTTGGGAGCTCTCATGTCTGCATGTCCCCATTTTTTGTTGCTTTTGAAATTCATTAACTTTGGTTTGCCAGGTATTTTTTTCTCCTTCCAGTCCAGCTGCCATCAGTAGTGTCCTTCCTAATGATGTCTGGACACCACCAGCAGAAATACTGAGAAAGCAGCCCCAGCTCAAAGTTCAGTTCCTTTCTTCCAGCTTGATTTAGACCTGTTGAGAGCAGTGATTGCATGGGTGTTTGAAAGCCTTTATAGCTCTTGCTCAACTCTGTGGATGTGACATGGACATGCTGGTCTGCAGAAGCTGTAAGATGCCTGATTAGTATTTGTAATGACAGTTTGGGTGTTAATTCTTAACAAGTCTCTGTGGAGCCTGTGCAGATGGAGGTTTGTAAAAGGCAATCTGGTCAAGCTTGAGTGGGTAGGCAAGGCAAAAAATGCAGCCTGGAAACAAAGGCCATTATTTGGCAGTTCTTGTGACCTTGTAAAGAATATGATCACTAAAGAAAATAGTTCTTCATTTTTTTATTGGGTGTTGGGGGGTCTGTTTGTTTTTTAAATTGGGATAAATCAGTGCATATTGGTAAACTTTTTTTTTTTAAATACTGCACAAATATTCACCTGAGACAGAAACCAACCTGGAAAACTGTAGTATTAACTGGTAAAATCACAATTAAAAGCAGTTGAAAACAATATCTTAATAATGGAAGCTGTTGAGCTGCTTTAACAGGAGTAGGGCTAGAGATTCAACTCCATTAATATCTTCCATATTAAAATGTAACATGGTGCTTCACTGAATCAGGGAGATATTGAAAAGGGGCATAATAGGCTTTCAAAATTAAATAATTATATATAATTCTGTAATGATATCAAGTACATTTATACTACGCAGTATATAAAGTAGTAAAGAGAAAGAAGATAGAGATACAGGCTAAGGGAAAAAGTAGGTTAGAGATAGGATTTGAAAACGAAATATGTGCCTTTAATGCAAAATTCACGTATTCATGAAGGGCTGTCCTGATTTGGAGGCGCTACAGAGGAAGGACCTTTGTACAGACAGTGGGATGTTAGACTTCTGTTTATGAGTTCATCAGAATCCTTTTAATGATGTTGATAAATAAGCATTTTTATCTAAAAATTCAATAGATGAGTTTATGTATGATCTTTATATTACTTTATGTATAGTTTGTATTATACCACATTATTAGGTTTTTAGTCAGGCAAACTTCCTGTTGACTTCACTGGAGTTTACGTGACTGTCACCTAAATCCATCTACTGATTTAGACAAACAATTGTTGGAACATTGGGTTTGCTGATATCTGTAAAACCATTGACTGTAAAGTCCATGCTCCTTGTACTTGTGCAAACTAGAAGAACCCCCAAAAGCTTAATAATTCCCTTAGAAGTAGAAGAATAGATGTGCTGCTTGCCAAGGGGCAGAATTACCAGAAGGGAAGAATATATTTTGTATGTTCATCAAAGTTTTGACTGGCTGTTCCTCTTAAGGGCAAATCCTATTTTTCCCCATGTTTTCTAACTCCTAAAACATGAGGGTTCATATGCCGTAGTAGCTCTTCTGAATGTCATAGTAGCTCTTCTGTACCCTTGACTGAATGACAGACAGACTGTACTTCAAAGCAAGCTAAGACCATCCTTGAAATTCACTTTGGAGAAATAATGGACAATATATAAATTAATTTGTCTACAACTTAATGGAACAAAATCTCTTTTCTTCTTGTACAATAACCATGAAGAGCCTATACTTATCAATGATATTTCTCTAATAAGAATACAATGTTGGAAGTTCACAAGTTAGGGGAAGACTTCCAGTAAGCAGCTGGAAATATTCATTAACATCTCTTCAGTATGCTTGCATTTCTGGCAAATGCTGGGAAGTTGGCCCAGCAGGTTAGCTTCATAAGACATGCTTAGCAAGTTCTGTTTCGTCTAAGCCTAGGCAAGGGAGTTAGTCCATATTCAGATTGTAATGTTTTTCTAATCTTCTGCTATAACCTTAAAAACCTGTCACGGGTTAGTGGGACACTTAAGAAATGCATATTATGCTCGGTTGAGACACTTTAATTATTTAGCTTTTACCTGTAAAGTTTTATACAAGCATGATGTAAATTGATTTCTTGATGCTCATAGTGAGTTTATCCATGCAAATGTTAGGCCAAAGGAGCATACCTGCTCTTTGAAAACTTACCTTCCTGTCGTTGCTGGTAGTACAGTTTCTCGACGGGTTCTCCAACAGTGGTGTCAACACCTTTAGCCCTGTGCACTAAACTTGACAATGGCAGGAGCAAGACGCCCACCCACAGTTGAAGCTTTGCAGAAGCAGTGTGTATGTGGTTCCCCAGCTTGCTATGTTGGCAAGCGTGCAGCTGTTTTTCAGGCTGTCCTGGTAAACTTGCACTGATGGAGAGTTTGGGGTTTTGGAATTCTTCCTCTTCTGCTGCCTTGATAACGGTATCACTTGTATAAATTATATTTAACTTATATTAGAAACTGAAGCAATAATTTTTTTGCATGGAATTATCTTCATCTGGTATGTTGAAATGTTTTTCTAGTTAGCAATAAATGTGCTTAGCCTCTTGCTATTACTCTTTGATCTGGAACAGGGTGAATGCTTTTTATGTGGGCATTTAAAAACGTTTTAGTTTTATTACATACCCTCAAATATCAAACCTCACACAAAAGTGGAACTTGCATGTTATTTTATTATATTTTTTTAACCGTGAAGAACCACCGTTTGTAACAACGCTAAAACTGCTGTTATCCTAGTGCAGTCTTATTGTTTGTTAGAGGGACTTCTAAACAAGAATCTGTTTAAATGAGATTATGCAGCCAAACATGTGGTCACAAAAGATTTTTAAAGATCTAGTTGCATAATTGTTTCACAATCTAAACTTGTACTTAAAAACAAACAAACACAAATCTTCTCCTCATTATGGTCATTGAGATAATGTCTGAATCTGAACAAAAGGCACATCAATGCCCTTCAGGAGTAGTTGGCTGAGATGAAAGACTGCGAGATAAAATAATATGGAAGAGAACAGCTCCTATTTATACCTCCTCTAGCTGTTAATGCTAAATCATAACAATGGCAAACTAAGATCTCAAACACACCTAAGATTTGTACCAGGTAGTGACAGATATTGGGGCATTTAACAGTTAAGGGTTGTTATTCTGTAGAACAAGGAAATCTGCTGCCTCTTCTCTTTAAAGCCACTGCTGCCCTTGCGACAAAGGGAAGGAAATAGAGCATTTCCAGCTCCCCATGTCTATTAAATGCCTCAGAAGCCTCCTGAGTCTAAGCTAACTAAGCATTTGCTTTGCAAATACTGAATAATCATGTGCAACTGTAGTAACAGAGTGGTACTATATCTTCATCTGGAGATTTCTATATGTGCTGTATGTCAAGGTAGAGAGACAATAGGTAAAAGTTGGCATCTCCACGTAGATACCTGGGGTGGATGTACAGCTGTGGTATACACATGAGGTTGCACAGATTTCTAACGGCAAGAAACTGATAAATGTCCTTTAAGCCAAACAACTTGTATCCTAATATTTTTAAGTTATTAACTATGAATTATTTTTTCCTTATTCAACCTGAAACGAGTTTTAGCTGTGGATCAAATCACTGACTATTTTTATAGCTCTTATCTTATTTAACATTTTCACTGTGCCCTACTTCTCATTTGACAATTATATAATTTTATCCATTTCAAGGGTGCGATGCTTTCATCCTGATATAAATAAGTTCTTGTTTATAGCAGTTTGAACTCCAGCATTACCTTTTGCGTACTTAAATTAAATGTTTAACACAATTTATAACACACTTAAGTTAGACTTTAGTCTCAGCCTCTTTTTTTTAATATGGAATATAAATATTATTGTCCAAATCTGTTTTGCCTCCATTTTTCAGTGTCCTTATGATGGAACCAGCACTGCTGCTACTTTGTTTTCCTTTTGAAGCATCAGGCTGTTGCATGCAAATATTTGACAGTCCATAGGGGGAAAAGGAAGAAGCAGATGAAGCAAAGTTAAATGTTTTATCCTTCCAGAGGTCATGAAATATGAGGATGTGTTTGAGTCTTTCGGATGGTCCTTCTGTACTGAAATCGTAAAGAATGAAAGAAAAAAGTGTATGTGTTGAAATGTATTTGTAACTCTCAGAAGGTCTAATTCTGCTGAGCTTTGAGCATGTCCATAGCAGTTACCTTATAGAGGATGTGGCTATATGAGGGACATAACATTTTAAAGGTTTAGAGAGCAGGAGCTGATCTAGGGAAAATGCAATGCAGTATTTGAGAGAAACAAGTACCGATACAACTATGGAAATATTTCCGATAAATATCTCCTGAAATAAATTCACTTCTGCCCGACAGCTCCTTTTGGAAATGTTTACCTTTGCTTTCACATTCCAATACTGTATTGAAAAAGGATACCACTGAGATATTGATCTGCCTTACAGAGGAAGAGATCACAGCTTGTATTCAAGCTGCTGTTCACGTGCTTTTCTGCTCTATTCATCTTGGTTGCTCAAGTCATTTTCTATGGTAGGCAGGTAACACTGTTGAGCTCTGGTATGAATCTAAAGCAGATTGTTTAAAACAGTCAGTGTCTTTTTGTGGTTCATTCCCTCCCTCCACCATCTAGACCTGAACTAACACGGCTCCCAGCCTGTGTGCCGCCTGCTGCTGCTCTTCAATAAAACACAAGAAAGGTTTCCTTGGATGATAACGTATTATAATTTATATATTTTTACTTTTCCTAAAAAAATAAGATTTTTCAAAGAATACTTTTTGAATCACTAGTTCTTCAGGATGTTTAGGCTGTTTTTTAAAAAGCCTCTGTTGTACCAATGCATTGAAGCAGAGCTTAGGAAGAGTGTGGTTCTACCTTTGCTAGCATCCACTTCCGAGATCATCTTGGGGCCCAGGGTTATGGATGTTTCTGGGTGGTGCTCACAGCAGCTCACAGCACCAAAAGGCTATGGTAGGCCTTGTCCCTCTCCTTCCTCATCTTTAACAAAAGTACACACTCATACTGACACAGACGCTCTGGGTAACAGCCACCAGTCTGGAGGCTTCTCCCTTGTCTCTGCATGCAGACACAGCAGCAGCTGCGTGTGTGGGAGGAGTGCCTCTTCCTCTTCCTTGCACCTTCCCTCCTGTCTCACTGGGATGGGTAGCAGGTCCATTTGACAGTCTGTGCAGGAAAGGAGGCTGTTCTGGTTTTGCAATGGTGGCACAGCAGGTAAGGCCTCTCACTGTTCTCCTGTGGGTGATTGTTTTAAGCTTTCATCAGAAGCGTGTTCAAAATTACCTCTAATCAACGCATCTGCATATATGGACAGAGCAAATGCAGTGATAACCACGTTGCTTTACTCTTACAGCCCAGAAAGCAAACTGGGCTCAGCAGAGCCTTTGACCTTTTGAAAGTCTGAAAATCCACAGAGAGCTGGAAACTATCCCTTTTCCTTTGAACTGCTTCAAATAAAGTACCCTAGGACCTCTTGAAAGTATGTCTGACCCTGTGGGACTAGGGAGAGACCAAATGAACTAGACCATAGCAGAACCGGGAATTAAGCACAAACTGAAATTTGGAGGCAAACTCCATAGATCAGACTGTACTGTAAAGTGGGAGGTGGTGATTTCAAGCATCTTGTCTTGCTTTCCACTGGTCCTATAAATTCCTGACCTAATTCCCCTGTCAAGAAAAGGGAAGATACGTGTAGCATATTTGCAAGGACAACCTAAATTCTTATTTAAAGTTGCTTAAGAATAATGTAACCTGAAAGAAGGTAGGGGTGGTTTTTTTATCCCTCCATGCATTCTTCTGCTATGATACAAATTTATGCCAACAATGAAAATGTCTTTTATAACTCTGCCTAACTTCTGACAGATTGTGCTTGAGTCATGGCTCAGTTGTCCCTATGATAAGGACTGTAACTTTGTTTTAAGTTTTCATATTTCCTGATGATAATTCTTAAGATTTTTCTCTTTGTACCTGAAAACACTGAAAGATGGACATTGGAGGTAGATAAAGAATTTAATAATGCTCTCATTAGCACATCATAGAAAGTTAATAACTCTGGTTTGGTTTTTCTTTTTGGGCATCCTATAATCTTATTAGCCGTCTTCTCCAAAAGCTTTGTCCTGATGCCTGTGTTTGGTTGACTTTGGATGGGATTGCGAAGCCACCCTGAAGAACTGTTGCTCTCCAAAGCGTAGTGACAGTTTGCTAAGTTTGGCCTACATTTCTTGATCCTGACACATACCTTTTGTTTTTGGCTATGCTGAAACACATTGTTCAGTAGTTCCTAATTCTCTCATAAATAAGCTTGCGCTGCTTTAACAGAATCAGAAGCATTCAGATTAATCTCAGCTGGTAAGCAAGTCTCACTTGAACAGCTTGCAAACATATCGTGTTTCTTCTGCTGTTTGACTACTCCTGTCATGCCTTTTTACATCTTCTCTCCATCTCACCTGCTGGAGCCCTGTGTTATATATAAGTAATTGTGTAGTTATTCGGTTCTACTATCAGTAAATACATTTTAATTGGACTAGAGAGCAAGAGTCTGTAGGCTTTGAGTCTGTTGTATTTACTTGCCGTATAAAAACTTGTTATTTTAGATCCCTGGTCAGAATCAGAAAAGCAAGAACTGAAAGCTTGTAAACAAATCCAGATCTTGCTTCCTAAGACACAGATGAGAACATGTTCTTCCTCATCGTACATAAGTGAGAAAAGTGGTGATGACTGTAAAGCAAACACTGAGGGGAAAATGGCTCATATACTAACGTACAGAAAAAAAGCATTGAGTGAATTTTAACAAGCCCTCATCTTCTGCCTGACCAGCAAGGATTGTACAACAATTTGTTCAGATATTTAGTCAGAAAAAGAAATTATGCCTGCTTCGGGTTATTTTCTTTACAATGCTATTTTCCTTCTAATAGTGCAATACTGTATACAGCCCTAAATATTTTGGAATTTAATCTTATCATGTCCATCAAATGACCATGCTTGAGGTATTTATTGATGAGGCTGGATAACTCCTAGCTGAAGAGAACACCACTTGTCATGGCGTGAGTAAAATCCTGGGCATGATGCCAGACACTCAGGGACAATTTTGCCTTGATGGCATATAGCGATTTATACTTGTCTTTGCTTCCATCACTGAGTGCTAGAACAGGGAGAAGGGAGGAAGGAAGAAAGCAAAGGCAAAATTCTCACAGGGATGTTATTTAAAAATTAAAATCCTCTCATTGCCTCACCATTTTCAGGGAGGGGGGGGAAGTAGACTCCTGATTTCACTTGAAGTTCACCCTAAATTATTTTTTTCATGCTGAAATACTCATAATCCTGTGACAACAGAAGCTAATGTACTTTAAAATTGGACTGATGTCTGGACTGGACTGCTGATAAACAGGCCAAGTTCTTGGTAGAATTTTTTTTTTGCTACTCAGTGATGTTTTGTTTCAGTGAGCAAAAGTTCATTTTCCAGTCTGCTTTCACTGAGTCCTAGAGCAGTCTATATACTTTTCTGTGTTAGTCAGTTTTCATCTTTAAAGTCTTTTATGACTTTGAATAAACCTTTTTGTTTTGCTAACTTATTAAAATGTCTTTTTGCACTGGGAAGCTGACTGACTTGTGCAAGGAGCAGTAGTTTCCACTTATTCCCTGTAGCCTTACAGAAAAATAGCATTCCTGGGCAAAAGTTGAGTCAGGAGAGAGAAATGACTCATTCTTTGTACCATTCCCCTCTGACATTACTTCATGAGCAATCAAAAGGTTTAGTCTGAAGTATGACTGTTGTATAAGAATGTAAAAAAAAGTTTACATTAACTCTAGGGGAGAATGGAACAAGAATTGGGAAGAGAGGTCCATTGAGGCTTAATAAATAGACAAAATGCAACAGGATGAGAAAATCCCCTGAGCTGAAAATAATTGAAGATTGTTTTATGGTTTTGTGGCTAACCTTCTGCTGGCATGGAGGGGAAGGAAAGAAAAGGAACCCATGCATTATGAATACCTGAGACTCATAATGCTGAAACTGTCTTTTAAGGTCAGTAGCTTTGACTTTTAGTGAATTTGGTTTACCAGAACATAATTGTAACTGAAGCTGAAGATTTGTGGCTTGTTGTTTTAATTAAATCCGAGGAAAGAGGGCGGTTCAAGGTTGTCAGCTGAGAAGACCATCCTTAGACAGTAATGTAGGAGCTACCAAATTCAGGTAGACATCTGAAAATGCACTTCTACCTCAAATTGCTAATTTTGTTGGCAATAAGCTTTTGCTTCGTACATATTGTGGACTTAGAATGAATTTGGGAAATGAAATGTGAATGTGACTGGTTAAAACTATTCCCAGGGAATTTTCTTCTTTCACATCTCTTCACATGGGAGAACTCATCCCAAGAATATTGCTTTAATTCCCTCTTACTGGTTTCTTAACTAGCCTGGTTATCAAAGCTGTGTCTTGTAGACCCAAAGCACCAGTGATTCCTGCCATGAGATAATACTGTCCAGATATATTTTACAGTGGCATTGCTAGCAGCAAAACTGAATTCTGTGCTTTCAGGATGCTGTCATGGATTGTCCAAAGCACTGAGGGTGAAAGTGTTCTTCCTATTATATAAAGAAGTCTTCATTTTGGGAGTTCAGTAATTCTGAAAGAGTATCCAGCAAAAATTCTTGATGTGAGGATGGTACCAAGAGTTGGAAGAGTGGTATTTAGCTGAGATGGCAATCTCACCTAAAAATTGAGAGGGAAGAAGGCAGATAATGTCACAGTGTCAGTTTGTTCATTTGAGATGTAGCCCTCTGTTCAAAGCATATCTTTTTAAATCTGATTTTTTTTTTCTACACTGAAGTTAGGCAAGAGAAATTGGAAATCTGAAGTGACACCATTGCATCCTGCGTTAGAGACTTAGCAATGGTGAGTTGTCAGCTTCTTCATGACTCTGTATTAGACTTGTGACATTTTTTTTTTTTTCCTATTTGTGATGTCCTTCAGTAGCTTTTTTCAAGGATTTTTCAGTGGAGGGTCGCATACAAGGACTATGAAGGAGATGGCAAGACCCAAGACATTTGAGCCTATCTCCAAGGAAAACAGACCTAGCAGCATGGTCTAGATACTGTCCCTATTTTCATCAATTCCCTAGCAAGTCTGAGTCCAGATATAAGTGTCCCAGATATCAGAAAAATGGATCTCTCTAAGGCCTCAGAAACCTTGCCTGAACAGAATCCTCTCGGTCTTTCCAATAAAGTTCCTGACCGGGGAACTTTCTTAGAAGACAGCTTACATGAGCAGGTTGTGCTTACTACTTGCTCACAGTATTACAAGTGACAGCTCTGATCACATAGGGCGCTATTCTACCCATTTTTGACAAGGCATTTGCTTCCTTTTTAGTCTTTTTCACTTTCCATGTAGAGGAAGCCCAGCACCAATTTGACATTTTTCTAAGGTGGCTTAGCAAGTTTACCAACTACAGCGGTCATACAGTAACCCACTCAAAAGCAGGTATCTAAGAACTTTGAGGCAACTGTGTTCACTTGATATTAGTGAGGAAAAGGATTTTCTCTGAGCTCAGGAACTAACCTGGGGTGAACTCTGTGGCCTCTAAGTTGGTCTCTAGTGTTGTCTGAGTTTGAAGGTCTGGATGCCAACTCTGTATGTTGGAAAATATCCTGCTGGATTTGCATTTCTTTTTGGCATTTCTCAGATTCTCTAGGAAGACAGTTCAGCAAAATTAT
This sequence comes from Ceryle rudis, assembly GCA_033439905.1. Lineage (NCBI taxonomy): Eukaryota > Metazoa > Chordata > Aves > Coraciiformes > Cerylidae > Ceryle > Ceryle rudis. The sequence goes on along the minus strand of JAAGNO010018971.1, from coordinate 75,370 downwards.
TCTGAAAGACAATAAAAAGAAGCTGAAGATGTTTGGTTTTGGGTTTTTTAGCACACGAATATATCACCAAGTTGCCATTAGAATCCAGGCACTGATTCATTTCCAAATCAAGATTCTTTTCTCTATACACATACATCTGTTCAATTTTACTATTATATTTATCTTTTGTTGGTAAGATTTCTTTTACAGACCACTAGTGGTTGCTACTGATCTCCTGAGAATGTTCAAGTGATCCAGTGAAATTTGGAATTGCAGTTCTGAATTTCTGAAGACGGGCAAAGCAAAACTTCCTTGTTACATAATCTGTGGTTGGAACTACTTGACTTGTAATTGGCCATTGTTCTCTCTATCAGCAGATGTGGATGGTGATTAGCATGAACCACTTTCTGGATCAGTCAACTTCTGGAAAGCTCAGATTCAAAACAGGAAAGAAATATAGGAATGCATAACATCTGATTAAAAGGGTCTGATAATGACTCCTCGGGTCACCAGATGCTCTTGCTGGACTTATGCTTGGGTTCAGTCCCTATGTGAAAATGGTAATGAACCTGCTCTGGTTTTATTTTTTTAGTGGCCTAGAAGTCTGACCAGAACCGTTCTTATATTTTATTTCTATTTTCACAACTTTTCTGCGTATGGAACTGTAATGAAAAAATAATCATCTAGTCATAACTAATAAGGAAATGAGCAGTATGCTAATTGTTTTACCACATTTGCTTTCACTTCCAGCATTTGAGTTATGTACCTGGATTTAGGATAGGCATCAGCTCCTGTTTGACACTCAAACTTTCAAGAGAACAATTTTAACAATGTCATGAGAAGGTCATAGAGCCCACAGAAGTGTCATCTGTGAGGTATTATGGTATTTTCCACTTGTGGATTATAAGTGTGTGTATCATGATAATTCCTTTGTCATTTTAATTATAGTTAATACTACAGTGATTTGAAGAAAAGCAGATCAATTCTATTAGGAACACAAATTACACACATTTGAAAAGACTCTGATAGTACATAAGGAAAAGGAGTTATAAAATGGTTATAAAAATCCTTGAGTTGAAATTTTCCCGTAAGCGATTCCAACTGATAGTCCTAATTTAACCAGCACAAATAAAGCCAGTAAAAATATATATGATCTAAATTATGTGAGTAACACTTACTGTAGGCTCAGAGAAGGCTCTGGCTATAAACAACGGATAACCACTTTTTAAAAGACTGATTTAAAACTGAAGAAGAAAAGGCTTTTATTTTTCTCTCCAAATTAAATTATAACATCAGCAGAAAAATAATCATTAGCAATATAAATTATGTGTTTGTTTCTTGAAAGAAATTTGTTGGAAAAAATAAGGAAGCTACATTTATTATATTTAGCTCATTTTTTTTTTTAAGCAACATGGAGCAATATCAAATAACACGATCAGGATAATGTGTAAATACTGATTTTTGAATTGTTGCCAGTTGTAGTGGTTTTGTTTTGAAGTGGTACTGATGCTCACATAGGTGCTGATACAAATGTTTGTGGTACGGTTGGCAAGATACTAGTTGTTAATATGTCAGTGCTTGCTAGTTAGGACAGTGCTGGGGACGGTGGAGGAGAGTCTCTGGTAATTGCAGTTCAGGTGAAAGCAGTCTGCTTCTGACAGGGGTTTCAGAATTGGAGGAGTAGATCAAATTTCTATAGGTTGGAGCTGATTCTAGAAGCATTTTGTGTACCCTTATGAAAACAGCTTCCATACAGATTTAGGCTGAAGATATCTTCTTGAGTTTGCTGTGTTGAGTGAGAGCAGCCACATAGTGAAATAATGCTTGAGTAGCACATAGCATTTGCATTAGCAGCTCAGAGCAGTGCACAGGTTGATTTGTGCCATCAATGCCATTAGATTGCAGTAAAATTATTTAAAGAATAAAAGCTGTTAGCAGCCTTAGTGGTAGGCCAGATCCCATTGTGCTAGACATTATAGAGAATAAAAGATGATCCCTGCCCCAAATCTTTTGGTGTAGTGCTTGGAAGAAGCAATGCTGCGTAACTCAGTTTTCTCAAAGTAATAGGTTATTTTTCCTGAATGCGAGCAGAGAAGGTATATATCAATACAAGCTGATATCTGAGTATCAAGAGCTGTCTCAAAGCAAGAGATGTATCCTAGCAAGTGGCATATATCGTAGTGAATTGCCGCTTTACATGCCTATATTTAAAAATATGTGAGTTTACATAGCATTTTCAGTTTCTTAAGCTGTGCAAAGTTACCAAACCAGGACTATTCTATATCTGTCAGTATAATATTGATTTTTTTTTAAGCTACATTTTCTTAAACGGTACAATTGGAAGAAGTAGTGTCTATTGGCTTTTGCATGTCTACAAGTACAATAAAATACCATTGCTTCAAAACAAAATATGAAAATATGAAAATGTCACTGGATTTGTGGTGCTTTATAAAATTAGTTCTGCATTATAATAGCTATGTTTTCACCCGCACCTCATGAATGTAAGACAAAACATCTGGGGAATAAATCATTCATAGAAAATAAGCAACATTATTCCAATGGTCTTATAGTATTCTCAACAGAATAGCTTCTAGGCCCTGTCAGATTCTCTTTGTTTTGTGAAGAAGAAAAAAAAGTAATAAAAATGGTACTAGTGTTATCTTCAGGCCACATTTAATATTGCTTTGCTGCATTTTTTTTTTAACCAGAAGACAAATCCTTCACAGTTGCAATATCTGATACCTCCACAGTAAAAGTCTTGTGCCACTTTTACTTTGTCACATTTAAATTTAAGGCAGCAGGCTGAGATCTGACAGATGGTTTTGCTTCCATGCACTGTTGGGCTTGTTGCTCCTGAGGTTCCAGCCAGGGGCATGTGCAGGTGTTCCTTCCTGTCTTATTGTAAGCTTAGTTAGGGCTTTGGAATTGCTGATACCTACTTGTAGGATCTTCATCTTCTGTGTGCTTTCTATAATGTTTAATATTCTAATTATCAACCATTCTGAAAGGCTAGCAGAATACACATGACCCTGGTCTGAAGTGAGTTTTAGCAGAGATAGGCATGGTTTCATTTTAGAATTTACTTGAAGTACTCTGCATACTTACTCAGCATGTATATGGGTAGGACAACGTGATAGGACTATGGAAGAAAAAAGTCATTTACTTTTCAGAAGAGGACAAAGTAAATTTAAACCAAACTAAACCCAGCCAAACAACCAAAAAAACCCCCAAACAAAACAGAACCTGTGTATTTAGCCCCATAAAGGGTCACTTAGGATTAGAAGGGAAGAGCATTCACGCTGTAATTACCTGTTTGCTTCCTACAAAATTTCTACGTAGATTTTGTATGCGGGTTCTCCTTGTGTCCAAACCTCCTTAATTTTTGTGATTTAATGTTTGAGAACTGTCACAGCTTCAACTGATTAAGCACCAAGCATCATGGATATAGCCACAGTATTTTGAAATGAATTTGTGAGTGGTTGGTTTGAGACTGTGGCCAAAGGGTTATATATTTTTTTTTTAATTTTATTTTACCAAAAGCTTCCAATCTTATGGTGCTGGAAATAAAAATAAATCAGGAAAGTGCTCTAGGTGGAGGAAGGGAACAATAGGCATGAGGACAGTAGTCTCTCATTGCCTTCGGATACTTTACGGGTAGATAACAATTCCAGATTGAATGAAGTACCATTTCTTATGAAATGTGGGTTATGGTGACTTTGTTAAAAAATAATAAGTGAGCCTGTTAAAGAAAAAAAAAAACCAAAACAATTTGTAACCACCTATTTGGAATAAAGTCATCAAGATAAGCTGCATCTTTGTTTTGTGGCCCTTGCAGTTTTGCTTTCTCCTTGTTTCCTCAACCTCTTACAGCAAATAGGATATATACACTTTAAATTCTACATCCCATTCCTGAAGTCTAAAACTTAGAGGAGGTATGACACATTTACATGGTATAAAATGTTGATGTAGGACCAAGACGGAGAACTAGAGCTTTCTGCTAGAGAATGATTCAAATAAAATAAATGTAATTCAACTTCAGTCATTGTAGTGAGTCATTGTCCTGAAGACTTTATGTTCTGACACAGTAGTGGATTAAGGCAGACTCTTCCATCTTTTCTTCGTGCACGACAAGTCATTTGGAAGAACTATACAGCTGGCAGAGAAGAGGTGTGAGCATGTCTGTCTCCTTGACAGGCCTGACACTCTTCCAGCTACATTAGGTAAAATTAACTGATTGACTTGGGGCAACTTCTAGTTTGTGCCAGGAGAAGGAAGAACACCCTGAGCATGATTTTACCTTAATTTTGTTTTTCACAGACTTTATAATACGTAATTGTATTAAGGGTAAACTTATTTGCAACTGCACAAGTATTTTTGTTTTCTTCACGTGTAACTGTGTGTAGAAATTTGTGAAATGCTCATAAAGATGTAGGATTTACTGATAAAACAATTCAATGGCTGCACTTCAATGTGATAACATAAGGAATATTACAGTTTAATTATGCCACATACTGACATAAGACATTTGCCTGTGGGAATTAGTGAAGTTCCTTACATACTTCCCCCATGTTCACAAATTTCGTATATCATCCAAGGCTGTGATGGAGAATTTGTGCTTTCTATGAAGTTTCAGAAACTGGGCACTGCCCAATGTAGGTTATCAGACTAGATTCATGATTTGTCTGTATTGGATTAGATGGATTCTTAGGATAAGTTTATTATTTTCTTCTCTGACTTCCTACCTAGTGGAGTGGTGGAGCTTTCATCTGTAGTTGTACTTGAAACTCAGTAATCTGAATATTGTTGGCTTTAATCTGGAATGTCAGAATTTGTATTCTTGATAAACTCTTGGCTGTACATTGGTATGAAGACCAAAAAGGAAGAATGTAACTATTTATGTGTCCATATGTGGTGCAATCAAAGAGGGATTTTTGAACTTCAGGATTGGAATCTGGGGTTTTAAAAATGATCATGGAGTAGTGCTGTGATGAATTTTAGGGTGCTTCATGAGAACATTGCAATTGTCGCATTACAAAAGATACTGGTTTTCTTGTTCACTGTCCTTCCTTTGGTAGAGGACTGTAATGACATCAGAAGAGTGGAAGAGGAAATACCATTATAATACTCCACTTTATCTGAGAAGGAAAATACTTTTCCTTGTAACAGTTGGTTCAGCCTTTAAAAGGCACTTTATTCATGTGCATTCCTTTTAAAACTTCACTGAAGTTCTGCACTCCCTCATTTGTCATGGCAATGAATTCTAGTAATGATAGAAAAGCTTTTACTTATTTAGTCAAGCCTTTCTGCTTCACCTGTCATATTTTCTAGCTGCATCATGACAAATAAAAGCAAGACACATCAAATTAAATGAAACCCACACTTACTTAAAAAAACCTCCAAAACAAAACTATCCAAATTTCAGTGGCCTTTTTGTTTCATCCTGAAAGTTAAAGTAGGATCTGTATGCTCAGCAGTTTTGAAAATGAAAGCACTGCTTTAGATGCCTAAGTATAGGCATAGAATGCTAAGTTCAAGCAGTTGCCTTACAAATTCTTGACTTTGGTTACAAATGTCAGTGAATTCAGGTAATAGTGTCAGTATGCCACTTCATGCCAAAATCTAAATGATCAAAAGACCTGTATGGTAATAGTTTAAAATCTACTGTGAAAGCATGAAGGAATTATTATAATTAATTCTATATTAAATGACTGAATAATGCATGAGGCCATATTTTAAATAAATACTTTTCTACAACATAGTAAGTATTTGGCTTTGGAGCATGTAATGGAAGAGGGAGGACTTGGACCTTTCTTGGGATAGATGGAGGTAAATAGGGCATCACAGAAGTTACCAAATGGTGGCAATAATGTGCCGTTCCCCTGGTCACCTGTTTCAGTTAGTAAGGTAAGCTGACCTGCTTTGGGAATCGTGCTGGTATGATGGTGAAATGTGGCTGTTGAGTCACTGACAGATGCTCTGCACAGTGCTGCCCGAGCTCTGGGGACAGTTATCTGTAGTCGTGTGAACTGGCGGAGCAGATCTCTTGATGCAGCAATGGCTTTAACACTGGATGAATCCAGTGCCATATTCAGCTGTGTTCAGGTTTTCCTGTGAAACCAAACTCTTCTTCCTCCCCACCTGGGGCAGTAGTGAGCACAATGCACCAGTCCTCCAGTTGCTCCAGTCCATGCAGGTCCCAAAGGATGCCTGTTCTTCTGTTATGCTCGACTGCCACACCACCCCTTTCTTTTCCATCATAATACTGTGCTGCTGCCAGGATCACAAGCAATCAAAAAATTGGTTGAAAAGCTGGAGATAGTAGGGTGATAACTATTTCTTATAATGATGATAATTGTAACCAGTTAATAATGGCAGAAATTCATAGAAGCCAAGAGTAATTCAGCTGTTAAGTGAGACTAATTTATTAGCAGAGGTGTTTTGATGGCAATTTACATGGTTTTGTTATTGTGAGGCTTGAATGAAAATAGTGTTTGAAAATTAGATGGAAAACCAAGAGAAATCTTAAATTGTAAAATCAATCTGAAGAAGGCCATTTAAATACATTTTGTTACAAGAGTAAACTGAATAACAAAATAAAGGTACAAAGTTTGAACCAATAAATTGCAGAATAGAAATAATTCATTAGTGTCTAAAAAAACCTTTCTAAAAATAGAAATTCTGTCCAAACACTATTAGTCGATTGGAGCACGAGTTATGAGACAACCTGAAAATAATACTTATTAAGAGATAGGAAGATAAATACAAACAAGACAGTGCTCTGAATGTATGCTGTAAAGTAACTGAACACATAAACAGAGGCTTCTGCCCTAGAAGCAGATGACCTATAGAATTCTCTGTATTGCAGAAAATATTGAGAAAATTGCTCACTTAACAACATTTTTGTTTAATAGAGAAATTTAGTAGAACTTCAACTGAAGATAAAACATTTAGAATAGAGTTCATGTCATTTTATATATTTGCAGTTTGGTCTCCTCCTTGACTGGCTCACAATTGTTTGGAGGGTTTTTTTGGGTCGGAATGATGGCAGCTTGCTGATTTTTTTAATTAATTATCTTTTATTTAAGTACCTGTAGTAATAATCACAATATAGGCAGAAAATGAAAGCGCCAAAATCAAACTGTGTTCACGGAAGCATTCTGAACAGATGGAAAACAACTGAGAAGTTTAGATCTGTATTCCCAAATAGGGGATGATTAAGGATATTACTTTATTATCAGTCAGTCTCTAGATTTAAACATGAAAAGAAATGGCAGATATGGGTGAGGAAACATCGTACATCCACAAAAATAACTGTGATCAAAGAGTTGAACTTGCCAAAAGAATAAGAAAAATCCCCAAAATGTTCAGACTCTGAAACTGAATCCCTTTAAGGACAGGTCTTTAAAGAGACCCGAAGTCTGCTTTGAGCCCAGAGCCCATGTTTGGGTTGGAGATTGGATCAGATGACCTCCAGAGGTCCTTTCCAACCTAGATTATTTTAGGATTCTTTGATTGCCTTTGTTCTGTTTTACAGTAGGCACAGAGAGGGACACTTTACCCTGGATTTGTGCCAGATGAACTCAAACCCATTGCACCTACTCTAGAAATGCCTCTTTGTATCGTACAACTTCAGTGTCCCTTTCAGGGAGCACGCTGATTGGCATGTATGTTGGCAGTGGGCCTGATCCCTCCCAGTAAGGCAGCACAAGGTGGGTAAGGTCCCAAGATGCTTGAATGTACAGCGGAGAGCTGTAAAGATATGAGTGCTTCTAGGAGTGAAGTGAGGATGGGTGGTTTAGGATTTGAATTCCCATTCTGCAGCAGATGCTTTGCAAGTGAAGCACTTTGTTTGCATGTTTGTAACCGTCCATGTGTTCACCTATGTGGATATTGTATCCATTTCTGAAGAGTAAGCCAAGATGAAATCTCCTTTTTGAATAGTCTGTTTCTACTGGCCCTTGGGTTTTAATGCCATTCTATGTTCATTAGGACAATATCTAAATCTGTTTGAAACTTGGCTTTTTGTAGTCCTCTCTGCATTGCTTGGTGCCTAGCAACCATCATCAGGGCCAGTATTTTCATCCACTTTCCCTCTGAAGTGTTTTCCAGTGTCTTCTAGCTAGGGTATGAAATAAAAACATCCTGAGAGGCACTTACCTCTGTATGTAATGGCAATAGCTGATTTTATTTACTTCAGGGCAAACTTACCATGGTAGGATGCCCTACAAATCTTTCTTTGTTATTCTGATATTATGATTTGGACTCTCTGAATTTAATCTCTTGGAAACCCTTCCAATGCATGTGGTAGGAAGATGCAAGAATGTCCATTCTGTGTCAGTTAGAAAAAAAAAAAAAAAAACAAAACCAAACACAAGTCATCTGTGGAGAGAAAAAAAAAAAAGGTCCAAAAGGTTCATTTTCCCAAAGTTGTTTTTCAGATGTGTTTTTCAAAGAGAAACAGTCTTGAATACTTTCTAAATTAGCAGACAGCTTGCAGGTACAAACAATTTTTCACCTCTGTGCTGTTCAGACAATAATCCGATTTTCTCAATATTAATAACTGCAGGGGCTTTAGGGGAAAATCTACTCTTGCAGCAGTTGTTCAACCAGAACTGCATAGCTTAGACCTTATGTGTAAACCGCTTACTTTCTTCGCCAGATTTCAGTTAGAAGGTATGTTGTTCAAGTATCACACACACACGCCCCCTCCTTTCTTTTAGGAAGGTATTGTGTCTGCATTGCTTGAATAATATCAGGAGACTTGTGTATGTATTTGTCTATTGCCATTTGTCTTGTCTATTGCATAAGGCTGTTTTCCTCTGTAGCAGCTTAGCATGGTTATTTCTCTTGGCAGTAACCTAGAAAAGGAAATAACAACTATGTTTGTTGTTTTCTTTTAGATCAAGTAGCTTTCACAGAATCACTGAATATTAGGGGTCGGAGGGAACCTCCTAAGGTCATTGAGTCCAACCCCCCAGCAAGAGCAGGACTAAAACTAGGGCAGTTCACTCAGAAATGCATCCAGACAGTTCTTGACAGTCTCCAGAGAAGGAGACTCCACAACCTCTCTGGGGGAGTCTGTTCCAGTGCTCTGTAACCCCTACAGTAAAAGAAGTTCTTCCTCATGTTGAGGTGGAACTTCCTGTGCTTGAGCTTGAATCCATTGCCCCTTGTTCCTTTAAAATTGACCATCTACACTGCTAGCTGTAGCATTTAAATTCTTTATAACAGCTCAGCCAAGCTATGCTGGAGCTTGTAATTCATGTAGGTTCTGTAGAGGCAGTTGAGGCCATGCTGCAGAACTCGCAGTTCACTGGGACAACAGCAATGCTTGCTTTAATGAAAACACAATTAAAACCAGGCAGGAGCCTCTACTATAAGTTATTTAATTACAGTTCATGGAAAGCTGGTCAGAAGAGTTAATTTCTGTGCATATGAGACTGTTATGGTGATGAGCTATTTTGTGAAGAAAAAATGGCTTACAAAAAAAAAAAAAAAAGAAAAAGGCAAGCATCAGTCTTGGAGCTAGATCCTCAGACTGTGTAAGCTGGTATAACCGTATAACCCCATCGCTTTCAATAGGACTAGGTTATAACTGAAAACACGGCTGTTATGTTAAAAACAAACTTAACTGTGCCATGGGTGGAGAACAACCTACCTATAAGCTCCTTGTCCTTGGGCCTTTCCTTATTTTACTACTTTCCTGCAGTCTTCCCACCGATGTAGTCTTTTTTCTTTAATGGTCATACCAAGGAACAGAATCTATTTGTGCAGTTACAATACATTTTAGGAGACTGTCCTCAGAGACTGGTTGATGTAGCACAAACACGAACTAAGAGTGTATTACCCGAGTCATATGAATTATGCTCTTTGAGTGAGGAAAGGTCTTCTGCAAATAGTCTTTCAGATGGGGACTGAACTTTGCCTAGTGGAGATTGGGGGTTTCTTATCCGATTACCTCACTTTCCTGAAACATAGTACTGCAAACTGAGGTTCAGTAATTTTTTTTTAAGCAACTTTTGTTGTGAAATTGCTACAGACTAAAGTCTGTCTGCCTTATCCAATGAGAAATACACGTACATTATTTCCTACTGAGCCAATGGTTGTTCTGTCTCTCGTGCACAGATGCTGTACTACTAGCAGGTACTTGTAATTTATTTGGTACTTACTGCTGCTCAGTCACAACTTAGGTAAAATGTTGAAATATTAAGCTTATGTATATGGCACCTAGGACACTGGTTGTGTTTATTTCCTTTGAAGTACCGTTTCCATTTCAGAAGCACCTTCAAAGGTTAAAAAATATTGAAATATAATTGATATATATATAACACAGGTAATGGTACTCCTTGATTTGCTTGCAAACTTTTAATTTTGGAATGGTGTGCTGTCTCAGTTTTGGCTGTAGGGCAGAAAGAATTCAACAGTAGAGGGGTAGGAGATTATTCCTATTGGCAGTTCCGGACTGTGTGTTCCTCAGTGCCTGGGGAGCAAGGAGATTAGGAACATGATGATCAGAGTGTACGTGTTAAAATGATGAGTGGAATGGAGGAGGTTGAATTTGACCAAGATGGCATCAATGTATTTGCCATCAGATTTCTCATCTGTGCCAACTTTTTGCTTGGGACACCTAGTTTCTTATGGTAGCCTGTTTATATAGAGGAACCAAGGCAGCAGGTGAGAATTTTTTGATTGAAGCCTTGTTTTTAAGACAGAGAAGAACCAGCAGCTGTGTCCTCTAACTCAGATCCAGCCTGGAGAAACAGAAGTTTCCAGCATGTAAGTTGCACAAGTGTCGGACTGGAATTTTCTAATTAGTGTCACAATAGGTACTTTTAATAGCAATGTACACTACCAGTTTCTGCATGAAAATCTGTTATGGTTCGGAGGGGACTTTATAGTTAAGATGAGAAAACAACCTGAAATGGTGACTGAGAACTCTGTGTCCATCTCGCATTCATGAGGGTGATTCAGATTCAAAAGCTCAGCAACTTCAGTGATGGCTTTTCTACCCAGGGAGTGCCGCAGCTACCAGGTTATAGGATCATTCTTGGCTTTTTACCTGTCAGATATTTTTGGTGAACATAATTAAATACCACGTGAAAAAATCGAGGGAGAATGGATCCATGTCCACGGTTTGGACAACCACTAGAGGTATACAAAAGAGATTCAGACCCGGTCTGCAGTGAGTCACTTATTTGTTCATAATGAGCTATCTCCAACAGGTAACCTTGGGAAAGAGTAATTCTGTTATTTAGTTGTGAAGACATACTTAAAAAAATTGATTCACATCCTTAATAAACAAGCAGAATAAAGATCTGTACTGGGATTTCCCAAACTCAAGATGAATGCTGTAATCAGCTGCACAGCTACTGGTTATACAGTAGGCAAGGGTGCTCTGGTTTTGATTGTAGACTCCAGAACATCCTCAGCTGTAAGAAGAATTAGTTTCACTTAATTTCAGACTCTTGCACTGGAGAACTAGGGACTTATTTCATGCTTAGATTCAGTTGTTAGGGTCCAGATGGAGCATTACAAGTTGCCTCGGTGTTAAAGATAATAGGTGGCTCAATGCCATTTTATATGTATGTTCTTATTTTGCTGCTGTTTCATTATGACCCCCTGTGGAGAAAGGATGTGCATCTATGTACCAAGCTACTTGTAGCTGGTTTCTCTTTCAAGTTCCCTATATAAACGGTCAGAAAAAATGATGAAAGCCAGTAATAATAGCAATACCATTTGCATTATTTAATTCCATTCGTTGTTTAGAAATGCCTCAAGTGTATAGGAACAGGAATAATTGTAGAAAAAGTCCCATGTATTTTCACTGAGATGCTTCAATTACTTTAACCCTTATTTAATGAACTACACTAAACTAAGGGCTTTAAAGCCTTATAAATAGTCACAAAGATTGTAAGCAGCTGTTCTGAACCCAAAGCAGGCTAATGAGAAACACTGATTTAAAGGAACTGAGTAACTTTGGCTCAAATTAGTATGAGACAAGAGAACATTACACTGCTTCAATAGCTTGTGTGAAATGAATTGGTGGCCCCAGTCCAGTTTCTAGTAAATGTTTCACTGCTATAGTAATAGTCTCTCTATAAATCATCAGCAGTGCCCACATCAGAAAAGGCACCACTAATATTTGACCATAATTGGCTGAGTGAATATATTCATGCAGGATTGTCCTCAATGCCTTTCAAAGGAGTTTCTCTTTGCTAATGTTAAAAAGCATTGGCAAGGAATTTGTGGGGGGGTTAGGGAGTGGTGAGTGTTGTTGCAGATATTCTTGATTTTTAATTCTGTAGAAGTTTCATTTTTTGTGCAAACTAAAATTCAGTGAAAATGAAGTTAAGGAATGTAAAGAAAGGCATAGGACTATACAGTCCTGACTTTCTCCTATTCTAATGGCCGATGTTTCAATTATTCTTATGCTGCTGCCTTTTCAGTAGTGTGGGCTATAGTATCAATAGTAATTCTATGATATCATATCATAGAATCAGTATTATGATATTCTATGATAATTCTGTTTGTGTGTTCATGGAAAATAAATTCTGCAATTCTTTACTTTGTTCTAACACTCGCTGATGTTTTCTTTACCTTTCATACAGCAAAACCTGTTGTGTACTCTACTTGTTCTGAGCTGGCTGCTATTTTAAGTTTTCCTTTGAGACTACTGTCTTGCCTGCTGTCCTATTGCTAGCCCTAGGGAATCTCCACAATATGTTCCTCTTAATGGGAGCTATTAAGATATGCTTGGTCATTCTGACAGTTTGTCAGAAAAAAACAAAAACCCTCTTCAGGGTCTTGAAATCTGACATCTGTGTGACAGTCGGTGTATAAGATCCACAGCGCTGTGTTATGAGCATGTAGGACAACCATTACAAATAGGTGAATCAGTTTGGATAAAATTAGAACCGACTCTGTTCTTTACCAAGTCCTTGAACTAAACCTAGATCAGATTATCTTTGAAGTAACTGTCAAATGTCTCATAGATTTTTAATTGGAATCACTCATTCAGGACTCTAATCTTTCCATATTTTTTTTTTAAGCTCTTAAAGTTAATCTGCTTTTGTTAATTTTCATGCATTGCACTTCCTTGTTCCAGGTCTGTGCAAAACCTGCCTCATGGAAGGGTGGCTGTTCCAGGTAGAGCAGACATGAGAGGGACTAGAAATGTCCCTGTGGAAAAATAAAATCAAACCAACCAAATACAACAAAGCAAGAAACATTAAATTCCCCCACCTGCTCTTGAAAGACTTCTTTCTGTGTTAAAAGACCAAAAAGATTTGGTAAAGGTTTGTGTAATCAGCTGTTTGGTGTACTTAACAGGACATCAAGCCTCCAGTGGTTTGACTGTCACTGTTCAGAGTCGCTTGAGTGTACTCTGCATATCTAGCAGCCAGTCTCTCTTTTGTGTGTGTGTGTGTGTGTGTGTGTGTGTGTGTGTGTGCTGCACACACAGTAGTGTGCTATTAGCATTAGCAGACAGTTCTCTTAAAGGTCAGATGAAGTCAAAGAAGCATGTTTCTCAGTGATAATAAATAAAATAAAGCCGGAGCTGATGCTTCAACAGTGCCAAAGAAAACGCAGTCTCTTTTTGCGTGCATGCATTTGCACCCGCATCAATAAGCCAGTCTCTGCATTCTGTTAGAGCATCATAATAGCTTCATAAAGAGGAGGTTCTACAGAGAAAAATAATATTGACTCTTGAAATGAGAATTTTCTTTGCTTTTCTTGAAACACTAATTAATAAGCATCAGTGATCCATATGCTGCAGCTAGGAAACTGTGGCAGCAAAGCCCATTCCAGTTGCATTTGTAATCACCTTTTTCCTTATGGCAGCTTAAAAGAATAAAATCATTGGAGATAGGCGAAAATGGATTCGTTATGAAGGAGTTGGGTAAAATAATAATACTTTTTTGTTTAGCCTCATGCTACTTTATTTCCATATGCTGTTCAACATAATTAACAAGTAAGTCTTCAGAGCAGCATGACAGATGATGCTAGGAATGTTACTTTGATTAGGTTCTTTCCGTATTTACTCTACAAACATATTTAGTCTAATTGGGGCAGTCAGGTAAAAATCAGAACAAGCAGGAAAAAAGAATGGCCCAAAGGCACCCTCTGCACAGCAAATACTTAAAGGTTGGATTTTGGAAGGCTCTTTTCTCACTTGGCACTACTAATCATGAAGTCCTAACTGGAGTAAACCATAGCAATCTAACTCGGTCATCTCTACTGGGATATACCATAGCCCATAATCTGGTGGTGAGTTAAAAAAACATGGGAGTATCATGCAGCGTAGAGCAATGAAGCCTAGGACATGCACAAAAGTGGACATGATTTGGACACCACCTGTACAGAAGTGTCAGTGGAGCAAAAATGAGGTGCCTAAAATCTTAGGAACTAGATAACTTTTTCTTTCATTTCTAGTCTTCAACATCTGTTTGTTTCTTTGGGTCACCGCAATAGAAGGCATTATTTCTTAAAGAAAAATTTGGTTCCTTTTCTTTAACAGACTTTTTTTATGAACATAGAAGATCATGTGGTCCCAAAATTGAATTAAAAAAACCCCAAATTCCAAACCACCTATATATTAGCCTAGACATATTGAATCTATCTTTGAAACTCATACTGTTCTCTGTAGCAGCAAAGCCTATATATAGAGGAAATTATTATCTAAGTGCCTTTTCAATGTGCCAGCAATTAAATATCTGTATGTTTAACTCCTTTATATAGGCAGTGAGGGACTAGAAATCAAAGTTTCAAATTTTATGTTGGATTATTCCTATTTAATGGGTTTTTTTATACCAAAAGTTTTAGATGAATGTGTCATTTTCGGTTGCAAACACATATTGGTAAAAAAGTCCTAGAAATATTTCTTCTTGTGTGTATTTTGGATGGCTTCTAAGTGTTTCATAGTGTTTGCCATTTGCTGTGGGACAAATATTTTTACATATCTATAGATCTTTCTTCCATAGTTTTGCTTTCTTGGGTGAGGCTCTTCTAGCCAAACAGCTTTTTTCCTGTATAGGCATCTTGTGCACTGGGTCCCCGATTTGACCTTTGTTCATCTCTACTGCTGCTTAATCTGACTTAATTTTGCTAAGATGTGCCTGCTCACTTTGGGAGCCTTTACGGAACTAAGCACTCACTTCTTGCTAGCTTTATTTCTGTTCATAGCCACCATTGCTCTGGAATGGTGTCCATGCCCAGAACACGCTGGACCTCTTCCTACAGTAAACCTTCTGAGTAACAAATAGTTGTCCTTTTCTTTTCTTTCTTTTTTCCTCAAAATGGAATGGATGCAAGTTTTTTGTTGTTTGAATGGTCCCGAAAAGGGGAATATTGTGATGCTAAGTGACATCTCTTTAGGAATGGAGATGGAATAAATAGTGTGAAATAGAATCAGAGATGATGGCATTCTAGTCATGTGAGGAAAGTCTTTTCATAGTTAGAAATTAATGATCTTCAGTGTAAATATACTCACAGCTTGAATATTCCCGTATCTTCCATCATCGGTCAGTTCCTTAAATCTATGTCTCGTCTAGGTGTGATGAAATAGGAAGCATAATTAGAAATGTTTTCACACTTGTGGTTACCAGAGGATCATTAATCAAAGATTTAGCAGGAGTCTGTGGCCAGTAGGCTTGGATGTTTGTAAGAGACCCTGCAAAGTCTTACAGTGTTTTTGTCTTTTGTGAATTCTTTTTTGGAGTAGGCAATGAAGAAAACGGATCTCAAAAATCTGATCTGGGAATCTAAATTTTATCTTCCTTTGGGGTCTGACACTTAGTTAGGGAGCAGTCCTATTTCTGTGGTAAAACACCCATAAAACAGAAAGTACTTCCAAGATGGATATATCAATTAATCCTTTCTTCCTGTCAGACTCAAACATAATTGATTAGTTTGTAGACCTCTGCTGGTCTTAGAGATCTGTTTCACCCTGGAAATTGCTCATTATAGCCACAACTTTTTATGTAATGTGTTTTTCAAATCAGGTCTTCTTTGTTGGGTCCTCTTGTCTTTATGTGAAATTTGTAGGTCTGTTACAATTTTATACTTAAACATACTTTTTCCTTTGCACTTCATAGTGTATACCATAGTCTGGCTTGTATACAATGATTTCCATCAACCATATGTGAGGCAGGAGTTAGTAACTGGCTGCGGGACTGTGCCTAGGAGTTAAGTGGAAGGTTTAGCAAGCTCTCGTCATGCTGATGGAAACTAAAGCCCCACTGTTCCTACACTAAGGGGTAAAGCAACAAGCTTTTATTTTCATGATGATTATGATAAGCAAATATTTCACACTAGGTGTACATACACATATGGACATCAATACAGGTACTCAGAGCTAGTCAGAACCCTAGATTTCTACAACAAGTTTTGATTAAACCATGAAATGATTGATTTTAGTTTGTTCTCCAAATTAGCATGCAACCAGAGGAGGGAATTTTGTTTGTAGTTGTTTGTTTCCCATGATGGAAACTGCCTTAAAACTAGCATGTTTTGTTAAATATTTTCTAAGGTGCTGAAGAAAGTTACTGGTCACTAAAGTTATGAGGCATTGTCACTACCGAAAATGATGTGATATGAGAGCAGCTTGATTAGACTAAAGTAGTAAAAATCATATGTAGTCTTGTAGCCCTTGCAGCAAGGTCATGCATTAAGGACTACCATAAAGAAATTTCTGGTATCATCTGGAAGAGCACGTTTTGGAAGAAGCTGCAGTTTGACCAGAAGATGAGTATGAATTTCCAGTTTAATTTAGCTGAGGAGATGACTTTGTTAACTTGTGTCAAAAGAGCTCCAATAGACTGAAAGAGATGTTAACCCTTCCATATGTGGTATTCCATAGACAATGATCTGTAACGTTAGATGAGTGAAACAGAAAGTGGGGAAAGGCATCATAGGAGGAATAAGAGATGGAAGACCATTATCTATCAATGTCCTCAGGGGTCAAGATAGGGATGTTGTGTATTCCTCAAGGGTCAGTACTGGGACCAGTGCTGTTAACACCTTTGTTGGCAACATGGACAGTGAGGTCCAGTACATCTTTAGCAAGTTTGCTGGTGACACCAAGCTGTGTGATGTGGCTGACACACTGAAGGGAAGGGATGCCATCTAGAGGCACCTTGACAGGCTTGAGAGGTGGGCCCATGCAAACCTTGCGAAGTTCAACAAGGCCAAGTGCAAGATCCTGCACATGGGTCACAGCGATCCCAAGCACAAATATAGGCTGGGATATGAGCAGATTAAGAGCAGCCTGGCAGAGAAGGACTTAAGGGGTCTTGATTTGACAAGAAGCTCAATATGAGCCAGCAATGTGCACTCGCAGCCCAGAAGGCCAACCGTATCCTGGGCTGCATGAAAAGAAGCATGGCCAGCAGGTCAAGAGAGGTGATTCTCCCCCTCTACTACACTCTGAGACCCCACCTGGGGGGTGTAGTATGTTCAGCTCTGGTGCCCTTAACATAAGGGCATGGACCTGTTTGGGCAAGTCCAGGGGAGGGCTGAGAAGATGATCAAGCGGCTGGAGTACCTCTCCTATGAAGACAGGTTGAGAGAGTTGGGGTTGTTCAGTCTAAACAGGAGAAGGTTCTGGAGGCATCTTACAAGAGCCTTTCAGTACCTGTAGGTGGTATACAGGAAAGATGGGGAGGGACTTTTTACAAGTTCATGTAGTGACAGGAGAAGGGGTAATGGTTTAAACTGAAAGAGTAGATGTAGATCAGATATAGGGAAGAAAGTCTTCACTGTGAGGATGATGAGACACTGGAACAGGCTGCTCAGAGAAGTTGTGGATGCTCCATCCTTCTAAGTGTTCAGGGCCAGGCTGGATAGGACTGAGTAGCTTGGTCTAGTGGGAGGTGTTCCTGCCCGTGGCAGGGGGCTTGGGACTAGATGATCTTTAAAGGCCCTTCCAACCCAAACCATTCTATGATTCTGTGGTTCTGTGAGGTTGATTGCAGTAGTTTCACTAGTCTTGTTTAACAAAACAAAGCTGGAGAGGAGGTACAGTTACTGCCTACAAGTTCTCAGGAAATCATAGAATGTTTGGAGTTGGAAGGGACCTTTAAAGGTCATCTAGCCCACTCCCCCTGCATTGAGCAGGGACCTCTGCAACTGGAGCAGGTTACTAGAGACCCTCAGCTGTAAAGTGGTGCCTATGTTAGCAACAGCACAGCACCTTCTAAGAGCTTGTCAGATCAGGCATTCAGTTACTGATTTATCAATACTGGGCTGATTTATCAGTACTGGGTTCTATAAGACAAAGCCACGTGCTGAGTCATAGATGAGACTTTATGCAAAGATCCTGTAGAGATTTTGCTGTGTGTTTCCCCCCATCTCTCTTAAATAGCCAGTACAACCCCAGGCAAACTCCAGAACAGAATTTTCCACAGATGCCTGTTTCAAGTTACGCTGTTGTGCAAGGTCCTTCCTGCAGGCCCTGGTACTAAGGGAATGGTGGAAGCTAAGCTGAATGGAGGGTGAGCAACTTGGGGAATTGAAAGCAGCTCAGGTTTATGAGTACTGAGGAATGTTCCACTGTTATGTACAAGCAGTGACAAATTTACATCATTTTCACTGTCTATTCTAGTAGTTAAACTGTTGTCCATATTTCTCTTTAGAGCAGCAGAAAGACTAATAGTATAACATCAGACACTTGGAGTGTCCCATTCAAATATTCTGTACAGCACAACTGCTTTGTTTTATATCCTAACAGAGTCCAAAATCTATTGCATTTGCAACTGTGACTTGACATAGAGTTGAATGGTTTCTTGGGGAGTGGAGTAAATTGTATATTGGTTATAACTGAAGTGAGTTCATCTAATAGATGATGTAATTCTATCGGTTTCCACAAAACCAGGTTGAATACATTCTCCACTATCCTCTTCATTGCAAGCAATGGGAGCATCCCTGAGGTGCTGATATTTCAAGGTCGCTTTGAAATTTTATTAGGCTTTCCCGGTCCTCTTATCTTGTGAACCAATATAGCCAGTGCTAAAGGAGCATCAAAGGAAACCAAAACTTTGCAAAGTGCTGATAAATGCTTGGGTATTTGAGCCTTTTTCTTTCTTTTTTTTTTTTTTTTTTTCTTTAACAAGAATCTGCAAATCCCCTAAAAATGTTTGCATAACAACTGTGAATAGGACTGGCCACGACTTTTTTTCAGCTAAATGTTTCCATCTGAAAATATGAGTTCACTGAAAAGAAAGCTTTTGTAGGAACCTAGCACTTCGATGAAACTGAAACCAGAAGGGGTTTTGAAATCTTGGATGGGATTCCTGGCTGAAGGCACTTCCACCATAGCCAGTGTTCTGGTGGATGAAGCACTGATTTGGGACACAGGAAACATGGGTTCAGGTTCTCTGCTGTTTCCTACTGGGAATCTGGGACTGAACTTCAGTTGGAATGGTTCAACAGAAGTGCAGCTCTGTTTGTTGCAGTGAGTGGGTGAAACCTGGTTATCTCATCCCACATGAAGCTCTTAAACACCGAGGGTTCTCTTTTTCTGTCCCTGTTACTACATATTCATACAAAATAGGACTGTTACAATAGGAGACAGTAAAAAGGAACAGCTGTGGCCAAGTCCTCAGCTGAGTTTAGACTATCTAGGATTAAAATCTTTATTGTCCTCACTGTTAGTAGGGATTTACTTCTCACTTTCTACACATCAGAGGCATTCTCTACCTAGTATCTAGGTGGATCTTACACTCCAATTCCTTTTAAAGGGAAAAAAAACCTGAAATATTTTGCATGTTTAAGCAAAGAATTTTCCAAATCTTAACAATCATATGTGGCAGGAAGTACATTTTATAAAATTTCTGTTCTTCTTTACAGATGAAACATTGCTTCTTGAAGAAAGAGTATTTCAATCTCGAGTCAAAAACTTCTCTGCACATAGTCTATAGGGATCATTACTGGCCTATAGGTTATAGTTTGCAAGATACTGGTTTCAATACTGGTCATTGTAGACCTCTTAGTGGTACAGCTGGAGAATCAACAAGGATGGAAAGGAGAACTAACCAGAAAACAGTTATGTATCTGAAATAACAGAAATTAAAGCATGTAATACTGTGACAAATGCTGCTAAAATAGCACATTTTTCAGAAAACATATAGCTATTTAAAATGACATACCACACAAATCTCTGATATTTAAATTAAGAGATGAATATTTAGAATATTTTAATCTGTTGTAGTTCATCTCTTTGGTATTTGATGCATATACAACAGCAATTTAAGGAGGAGGCTGTGGACCTTTTTGCCAGGAAAGGCATGAAATATTATGACCTTGCGTGTGACTTCATTAAAGACTCTTAGGTGCAGTATATTCAACCAAAAGGGACAGTGCTTTGTGTTCAACAGCCAGAGATTTGGAAGGTGGGACATTGTATTTATAATACATTGCAGAAAGTTTTGGTAGAAAATTAACATTCTTGATTGTCTATCTATTGATTTTATACTGAATTATTAATTGAAGTGTTTAACGATAACAATTGATAGAAACAAAATGCTTAATCACATTTAGGACGAAAAAATTCCATCAAGGAAGTTGCAGGAGCATTTCAGTCATTTTAAAAGCTTCCCCCCCGCCCCACCTTTTACATACTGCCTTAGTAACTGGATGAAATATCATTCAGGCAATTTGTCCTGATTTTTCCTACACCTTGTTAGTTATCTTTGTTCTATAAAGAAGGTGAAATTCTCCTCTTAGAAGGACCAATGCAGGCCTGCATGTTGTATTTTTCGGTGCTGACAAAAAACAAATAGAAGATTTTTGACAGAAAGGAAGGAGGAGAAAAGCGAGAGAGACACTGAATAGGGAAGTAGAAATTCTAATTCCACTTGTGAGAGTGACATATTGTATGACCTTGTGCAAAACACCTTTCCATTTCTTGTAACTCTGTATGAAGCTCTGATTTGGTCAAGAAAAAAAAGCGTAGCATAGCAAGAAAAGTTGTGCTGAATCTAAGGTGAGTTTTGTGGTGAAATAAAGAATAGCACTATGAATGACAGCTCTTTGAACTGTTTTTCTTTGCATAGGTTCTTCAAGAAAAAAAAAGCATAAGCAATAGCACTTTCTGTCAGTCTTCTGGTAATAAGTTTCAAGTTCACTGGCAAATTTTAATCAAAATTAGCATGTAGACAGAGATTCCAAAGGTGTTAAGTTCCTAAAACAATTATCAGAAAAGGTGGCTGATTAAAGGAGAGAAACCTGTTAATTGCCCCATGGAGAGAATGGCAGAGAAAATTCAGCCATTACCTACTAAGTTTGGCATCAGCCAGTTGGACAGTCAGTGCAAGTGTATAAGGCAAGCAACCAGCACATTAACAGTACATCAGCAAGGAGCATGTGAGGATCCAGACAAACTCATGCTGTGTCTTGCCCAAACAAGAAACTACAGTGAGGTTTGGAGCAAATGAGGAATATTGCTGCTAGGGGCTGGGGTAAAGGAACATTGATAACAGTATGGAGAAATAATGCACATATGGGGAGGTCTTTTGGGGGTAGCTGGTATTGCAGGTATCTAGGGAAAGGTGGAAGATCTAATGGAAGCACAGTAGGAAACGTGAGGTGAGTGGAGCTGCTTCTCATGGCAGTGGATGAGGAAGAAGACATCTGGTGTAAATGTGTTGGAACCCTGATTTTATTAGTTCTCCTGCCTCAGGAGCTCCCTTTTACTGGGGGGTATGGGGATAGAGATGACATGTGATATGGGAATTGCACAATGTTCCTCCTTTAGAGCTTTAGTCCTTGCATCTCTACATAAGGGCCTTCATCCCAAAGATAAGTATTAAATATTGTGCATGTTTTCAGACTCCAGTATGAGAAAGAAGATAATTTTTAGGTTAATTTGACTCTGTGTTGCTTGTCACATTCAAATTTTCTTTGAAGATTGTAAATTAGCAATTTAGGCTATGTCAGAGACCTTTCAAAAGAATCAGAAATATCCATATTCTAGAACCTCATGTTCTTTGGATGCTGATCAACATCTTTGGTTTTAACTTTGTGTCTCTTATTAGTTGAAGTAAAAGGATGTGTCATGCTACTTTTTCTTTTCTTTTTTTTTTAAATCTTTGAGGCTGTGCTCAGAAGTCAAAGTTTAATTTATCATTTCATGTTGGTTTCTTCCTCACTTAGCGTCATAACTAAAGCTGATTAAATCTTTCATTTTCTGCCTAAGAAATAAGATGTTTCAGTTTTGATGACAATTACATAAAATCTTGGGTAGAATTTAAATGAAACAGGTACAGATTAGCGTAAATTAGTGTATACACAAGGCATGGGAGAGATGTGATCAAGTCCCTCATCTGCTTAGCAAAAAAAACCAAAAGAAATTAAAACTTCAAATGCTTCCAATATGTAAATTTGTTGGGTTTCTGCCAGTCTTACCAATATTCCATATGGATAACAGTTTGTTGTTTGAGGGTGATGGGCCTGTTTCAATGAGAGAGTCTAGAATAATTAATAATAAACAGTAGAAAATATAGATTTCTATTTGATCTTGTGATCTTAGCCTTTCAAAATGGTATATCTGGTTTTCAAAATGCACTCATCCCTGTGTAGTAGCACCCTGAATCAGTCTGAGAAAAAAAATGGTGGACCACTGTGGGTGTTGTGAAGAAATTAGCTTGAAGCAGTAGGATGGAGAGGGAGGAATGAGGTGGGCTGGAGGCTGGTGGGTCTCCTGGCCTCTCTTGTGAAGTAATTCTCAGAAGGAAAGTGGTGCAGAACTACTGCAATGGATCAACAGGCTGATTTCTAGCCCATTTTTGAGAGCTTCCCAGCAGGTGGGAGGTGGCAATCACTCCTGAAGGACAAAGTTCTGCTCAGTTCTGCATATCTCTGAGGGAAAGTCACCCTTTCTAGGGGCATATAAAATGACTGACTTGAATCTAAAGATACCTGCTGGAGCTCTGCAGGTTCATTATACCCACTTTCTGCTTTCATAACTGACTCAGACCTCAAAACTTGAAAGACTCCTTAAATCGCAGATCTTCTCAGAAATACGACTTTGTTTAAAAAGAAAAAAGATGTGATAGGTTGTCATGTTTCTCTCTATATAACTTCAGATCAAATATATTTAGAATACTGATATTTTTGCTGTCAGCCTTGCAGACTTAGCAAAGAAAGACAAGCCTGATTCTTTCCTACTTGTGCATCATCACCAGTAATATCCCCCAGCATAGATTTGACTCAGTGCGACTTACACAAGCGCATTGTTTCAGTGCGGTTTTACAGGTGTCATAAACTTCTAGAGCTGGCACTTCAATGGAAACTTGTGAATTTATATACAAGCCAAAAATGAACTTGTCTGACTTTGATAGATATATTTCTTCTTCACTGATAGAAAGAAGAAAAGAAATTTAAAGCAGCACCTGAGACAATTAGTTAGAACAATGTTGTATAGGTAGTGCTTGTGTTGGTAGAATTGGTTTTATGGGTTTGCTTTGTAAAGGAAAGATTTGTGAATCTTTCAAGCATATTTGAGTCAATTGCAAGTTTTTAGTGGAAATTAGCTGCAATTCAGTGGTTAGAGGGAGGGTTTGACTCTAAGTTTTACTTTTAATTACAGTTTTAAATGACAAAAAATTTGTTTACAATGAAATGTATACTTGTTCATGTAAAAACAAAAAAAAGGCAAAACCATTTTATATGGGTACTTTTGAGTCAGAAATTCTTCAATTCTTACCCAGTCAAGGGACAAGAGTAGAGTATCCTGTAACTTACTGAGTTAGTTACAACTGAGCAAAACCACAGAAGGTCCAGTGAAGGAAAGGGATAAATATGTCCTCATGGGAAGGTATTCCAGAATACCGGTTTCATTTTAAATTGATGCTTTGGTCTATACTTCATATAACATCTATACATAGATAAATGGTGACATGTTAGAGATCTGGCCTTCTAATGGCTAGGTGCTCCTTTCTTCTTAACTAAGGGTGTAAGAGATGGTCATGTTACTTCCTTATTCAACACAGAGAAGGTGATGCAGGAGACAATTCCAATACATTTAGAACAAACCAAATATTTCCTCAGCTGACATAACACTTTTGCAGTGCATTTAAGGTGATGTTTTCTTAAACTGAACCAGGGTCTGGCAGAATTTGAGAGAGGAGATCAGTGCATTGTTTCTTCTAGTGCTGCACACGAATGAGGTCTAGGCTCTGTTTTGGCTCCGGGTCTCATCAGCACTTGTTCCTCCAGTGTGCAATTGCTAATTTTTGTGTTGAGAGATTTGTTGTGTTTTCCTTGCTTACTGGTGTGGGACTCCACCCAGATGCTTTCCCCTCTTCCTCCTCTCATTTGTTATCTGAACACAAAGCTTTGGTTTATATTTTGCTGTGAAATATTTTAATGCTATGGCAGCTCTTGTTATGTATTTCCAGGGGTAGCTATTGTTTTAATAGTAAAATAAAAAGTAGATATTAAAAAAAATGAGAGAAAAAGTAAGTAGAACAAAATGCTTCTTGAGGCTGGAAGAAGGGAGATATACAGAATTGCTTGACTTTAAATGATATTTTAATACCAATATTCTGGAGGTAAATAATCACTTTTACTCGAGCATATTCAAATTATCTAATGCTCCTGGGCTGCAGATATATCCCCTATAAGATTCATGTAAATGTGTGACAGTTATTCATGTCTAAAATGCCAGATTTTCTTTCCCATGGGAAATTCCAGGATTTGAGTCGAAAATAATTTGAGGTTGGAATATGCATCCAACATTTTTTGAATGAGGATTCAAAATATAGCAACCATTTTAATTGTATCCAAATATTGTGATTGATTTAATTTACACTATTAGACTGTACTGTCTCACTGGGTATAATATGTTATTTTTACATATACAATTGTAATTAATAGTTTAATAGGAAAAGGAGTAGATTAATTGCTATGTTCAACATCTGAAGTGGAAGGCTTTGACAATTTTCTGTCAAAAATTTAGTTGGTATCAACATAATGAACATCTTCAAAACATCGCAATTTTGAGAAAATTATTTTTTATGCAAGAGAGGACTTTTCTGCCATTGTTTTTTGTTGTTATTGTTGTTGTTTTGGTTTGGTTTTTTGGAGGGGTTTGTTTGGTTTGGTTTTTTTTCCTGTGGTTTAGAGTTGGGTTTTTTTAAAGCTTTAAAAGATACCAAAAGAAAGACCTTCCCATAGGTTAACAGCAGTGCAGCACAAAGACCGACATAGACAACATGTGGTGTTGGCTGTTCCCTTATTTGCCCTTAATACCGTACATGTTAAAACCTTAAGTAAGAGCTTGTCTCTCCTTTCCACCTCCTCCAACCCAATGCTCCCAGCTGCCCCTGTGATACAAAGTGAGGAACTTGTGCTCCAGCTGAACTAGCAGCCATGGCTGGGCCTAAGGCAGTGTTCAAGGCCTCCCCACCCCCCCTTTGGGTGCTGTTGAGGGATTTGCCATGGAAGTCTTATTGGGGAAGCACTTCCCTCCAACCAGTTAAACTCTGTGGAGACAAATGGAGTCTTGTGTGGCACAGAGAACAGAATGTCTTTATAAAGTCATGCTATTTTGTGCTTGTCTTCAGGGGAACTGCTAACTGGCACCTCCATATATGCCTGAACTTGGCTCAGGCTAAATAATCCCTAATTATCTTTTAGAAACAAAATGAAGAAACTCAGAAAGTTCAAAACTCTTTTCAACTTCAGAAAACACTGTATCTCTGGGTGGATATTTGTGTTTCCCAAGGGGATGCAACAAGAGGGGAAAAAAAGCAAGTAATATTTTTTCACTATTTGAGTCTGTGGCTTCCTTAAAGGTTATCGCCATATTTGCAATTGCTTTGTGTTTGTATGGGAGCTGAAGCCCATCTGGACAAAAATCAAATTCTAGGCTGAAATCAGCACAGTTAAGATGCAGTTATATTAAGTGCTCTGTGTGTCTGGCTATGTTTGTATAAATTAATCTTATCTGATACTCAGCAAGTCAAAATATATAAAATTCGGTGATGGATGCCAGGACAAAGGGAAGAAAATAAAAATGATTCTTCTAACTAGAAGAGACTTTTTAATTTTAAGTTCTTTCTGAAAACAAACAGTCACTAGTAAAAAAATTCACCTCTCATTGTTTTAGCTTTCTTCATATTGTTCTCATTCATTTTTGAAGTAATTTTCCATTCCAGTGTGGCTTTTTTTATTTAGTACCTTTGTAGCATGTCTAAAAAGATACAATTAGAATATTGGTAAATCCACTGTTTCTTTTTATCACTATTTCAAAGGTCCTTCTGCACAAGGATGCTATTCCTGTCTCTCAAATCCACCATGCCACTATTAAGTGCTCGCTGTGACATTTTCTACTTGCTGTTGATTTCTAATATACATTGAAGAAGATATTTATTGACGCATGGGGGGAAAAATAAGTAAGAATGAGAGAATAATTTTCAACATAGAGCAGCTGATGTGATGTGCTGATTCTACTGCTACTGAAGCACACTAGTTTTGCAACATCAAGGTGTTTTAGAATTTCCTTTTTTGTTGACAAATTATTAATTTGAAGCAACAATGTTCAAAAACCACTGAATCTTTCATTTTAGCATCTTAAGCATTGAAAGCTTACATTATTTTCATCTGAAACCACTTTCATTTCATAGTTCCTTTTTGGTTTATGTTGCTACATTTTGTTTTCAGCTTACAAAAAAAAAAGAAGAAAAAACCTCCCTGGAAAAAAAAGAACTAATATGTCTTCAGTTTTTGTTTACTTGAAATGAAAGAAAAAAAAAGTTCCTTTTTTATTTAATCCAAACAAATTTTTTATTTGGTATATGGAAATGGACTCTGACTCAGTATTTCATTCCTCATCTAGCTTTTCCTGTGAAAGGAGTCAGATGGACAGGGAATTTTGCCCAACCCTCCTATACTTCTGCCATGGGCTTATCCCTTGAAACTTCCAAGGAATGGTTCTAGTAAATCCAGTAGTACAACCCATGCAGATTTTGGAGTCAACAGCTGTAAAATTCTGCTGGTTAGGATCAGATTTGATTCTGGTATTCTAGTTTACAGGGACTTCTACAGCATTCTGTCCTTAAAAATACTTGCTTGTGGGAAGAAAGGTGCTGCAGATCTGTCTTTCCATGTGACCTTGGGGTGAGTTGTGGTTGGGTTTTGTTTTTTTTCTTTTGTCGTGTCCATGTAGTGACCAGAAAGAAGCAGTAAAGACAACTTTTTGTTTTCTTAGTTGCAACTTTAACTTCTGTTGAATAATTTATTTTCTTTCCTTGCTGAGGAGCCTTTGCAACATTTGCTTTCATTAACCCCACTGCAGTTAGACATGGCAGATCTTGTATTCCCATCGTATGTCTTCAATCTGAGAATGCCAAAGCCATTGATGTGTTTGGTTCTGCAATATTCTGACTTGCATTTTCTCTTATTTTATAGGGTCCATATACATAGGGAATGTTTAGGTATAGAAATAAAATGCATTTTTTTTTCTCATCCCTTAGCTACAGGACAGTTCCTACATAGACAATGTAAAGCAGCAGAGCTGCCATGCTTTCTGACTCTGATGTAGGGATTTAGAAGGTTTTTAGTCTTTTATCTGTCAGTTTCTTTGAATATGCAGAACAGTTTAGCTCCTATCCTGCTTTTCAGTCTCATGTTTTCATTGATTTGGAAAATCTTCCCACTGTCATGTTTTGGTTGTTTTTGTTGCTTAGAAAAATGTGCTAATTTTAAAAGGTGATCAAAGCCTGTGGAATATAAACACCCCGTAACTGCCGAGATCTTGAGGGAGTTCTATTATTATTTTGCCTGCTACACATGAACATCTAGGAAAAAAGCCCGACATCTTTATTTTTAGGCCTTGCTAATTCTCAGTCTTCTCTTAGTTGCGGGCTACCTGGCAACAGCTGATTGCCATGGCAACGCCCCGTTGATGAGTGAGGCTCAGCCTGTCTCTTCTGTCTGGGTCGTTCTGATAGATAGAGAGCTGTGGTAGCTTTGTGGCCACTGAAGGGCATAAACCAACTGAATGTTTGCTCACTTGAGATGCTACAGTGTGGCTGGGGACCTCCTGCATGCTGTAAAGGTGGAAGGAGAGGGAAGAAGGAACTTGTCTCCTGGGGGTCAGGTTTTTGTTGCAAAATACAGAGCTATTCCTGTCAAATTAATTTCCTCTTTTGAGTCATTATCCAGACTCTGGATGCGCTTATTATCTGTTCACAACTGCAGTTGCACTAGTACCTGTTTGTGTCCCTTATCCTACTTACTGAACATGTTTTTACTTTCACTGTTTCTGAATTTTTCTCTCAGCCTGAGGCACCCAGCCCATGATGCTAGAACACATCTTGATTGCATTCTACCTTCTGGAAGAGACCAGTGGTAGTTTTGTCACTGATGCTAGAGTTCTACCTGGGATTTTAGGGCTGAGGCTGTAAGCCAGAGCAGAATTTTGACCATTTAATGTAATGAGATTAAACTAGTGCGTTAGGAAAGAGCTCTTTGTCCTTTTGTAAATTAATGTGATACTTAAGAAATCTAATCTCTGAACTATCATTCTTCCTGCGTGTGTTTATTCCACTGAACACTCAAAACTTAAAATTTATGGTGTTCTGGTACCATGGCCTGAAGGTTTGCTAGAGAGAGTTGCTAGACAAAGACCATTCTCTCCCCGGGATGTTAAGACACATTGCCAACTTTGCTGCCAGCTTTGCTACCAGCTTTGGATTGCTCCAACTTTCATATCTTGGTTTTAACTCAGTGGCATATGACTCAGGCCTAACTGCTCTTCTTTGCAAGGTGATGCAAATTAAAAGTGATTGGCATGTGCAGTAGAAAATGTTTTTATTGAAATTCTCCTCAATGCAGCTTGAGGAGCAGTGGGTGGATCCTGCAGGTGATCAACTGGTTGCATAGCTGGTTCCAACATCACAGATTCTGCTTTTATGACCATGGTATCAAGGACCGCTTGTGTCAAGGACTACTTTTGTGACCAAGTATCAAGGACAGCTAGGGAGAGATGGAGTCTACCTGCGCAGTCAAAAGCATCTTTGCCAACAGTCTGGCCAGCTAGATAAGAACTTTAAACTGGGAGCAATAGGGAAAAAGAATGATGACCCACAATCAAGCATGAAAGTTGTGGACTGGGTTTGTAGGGAAAGAGTGCGGAGTTTGGCAGATAGGAGAGAGCTCTTAATCCACAACACTGAAGGAGGCCCACCCACATCAAGGCTATGCATGCAGTAAGGAAGTGCCTACGGGACAGTGTTGCAGGGAAAGCTAAAAAAACTAAATTCAAGAATACCCTCAAACTGGTAATCAAAAGCTGATTTTCTTTGGGTTTTCCAAAAATCCAAAACTACTAAACATTGTATGTCAAAACTAAATCAATATCAATATTGCCTACAGAAAAGCAGCCTGATTTCAAAACCTGATTTTCGTCACGGAAGTTCCTGTGGGAACTGAAAGGCTACTTTAAACAGTCCTCAATTATAACTACTGGTTTGCCATTCCTTTTGGACTGATGCCAGTGTAGCCAAACTGATCAATAAACAACATGCCATGAAGTTCTCTGATGTTGTCAGTGTCTTTTTGAATGTGTACGGGAACTATGAAGCAAGTTTCCTTAGAGCAAACAGAGCAGCCTGTGGCAGGTGTGCTGCTGGTCAAACACAGCACTGTGAGGTGGCTTAGAGCAGAGCCAGCATGAAAGCAGATGTAGGACAACAGGCACCTTCCAAAGATATTTGTGAGGTCAAATGCCTCCCAGGGCCTGCTTTCAGAACTCGGTGGGAGGCTTTTGCCTTGTATTTGTGAAGTGAGTGATAGCAAAGTCTCTTGGGTTGTGCGTAGTTTCCACCATCATAAGCAAATATTCAACATCTTACCTAGGGAGGAAGCATGACATGTGATACACTGGCAGGCAGATCACTGATATTTCTTATCTTGAATCTGGATTGGTAAGGTTTCGGGGTTTGGTGGGCTTTGTTTGTTTCTTATTATTTGCATTTTTATGTCTTAGGTCTTCAAAGTGTTGCTATTAGGTTCAGCAATACTGCTTTGAGGGTTTTGGTAATGTAGCAGTGAAATGTTTTCCATTTTTACCCAACAATACCCAAATATGCACTATTAAAACCCAAATATGCTTTCTGTCATGTCACTTTGAGAGCCTGTAGATGCCCGTAAAAGCACTGCTTGATAAACTCACTTCCCTTTTTTGTCAGTGGAATAGAATACTCTGACTGGTCTGGTGAGATCTAATATTTTTACGGGTTACTTTGTTTTCTACACCATTCATAATTCATGGGTAAAATGATGTGCTATGTTATATGTGAAATAAATTGATGTTTATATGCATCTTAGAAACAGCTTCACTTACTAATTTGGATTAAGTTTTAAAAAAGAGATTTGCTATAAAGCTACAGACAAATTTCTGATTGATAGTCACTGATTAAGGCCAACAGCATACTGGCCTGTGTCAAAAATGGTGTGTCCAGCAGGAGCAGGGAAATGATAGTGCCCCTCTACTCAGCACTGGTGGGGCCGCAGCTTGAGTACTGTGTTCAGTTCTGGGTGCCACAGTATAAGAAAGACATTGAAGTGCTGGAGTGGGTCCAGAGAAGGGCAACAAAGCTGGTGAGGGGTCTGGAGGACATCTTTCATGATGAGCGGCTGAGGGAACTGGGATTGTTTAGTCTGGAGAAGAGGAGGCTGAGGGGAGACCTTATCACTCTCTACAACTACCTGAAAGGAGGTTGTAGTGAGATGGGTGTTGGTCTCTTCTCCCAAGTAACTGGCGATAGAATGAGAGCAAATGGGTTAAAGTTGCACCGAGCGAGGTTTAGATTGGACATTAGGAAAAATCTCTTTACTGAAAAAGTGGTGAAGCACTGGAACAGGATGCATGGGGACGTGGTGGATTTACCAGCCCTGGCGATGTTAAAAAAAAAAAGTGTAGAAGCAGCACTTTGGGACATGGTTTAGTTGTCACGGTAGTGTTGGGTTGATGGTTGGACTTGATGACCTTAGAGGTCTTTTCCAAGCTTAATGATTCTATTATTCTGTAATTCTATGATTGAGAATATTATGTTTAGCATCAGTGGGAATAAAAAGTTTCTTGATCTTGGTGGGCTCTGCATTGTTGAACCCTGTGAATGAAATAATTTTCTAAATCAAGATAGTGACCTACTTATGGGGATTATTTTTTAAATAAAACCTGTGAAAGCACAAAGATATTGTAAATTCCTTAGATACGTAGTATAGCAATCATTACAATCTTATTCCATCAGTAATTGATTTTTAATCTGAGTTTATATTTCACTGGGAAATTCCTGTTGTTCTCTCATTAAGGATATGTGGAAGTCATAATAAATAGGAATGTTAGAAGAATTTAATTAGTATAAAAGAACTTAAATGGTTAAATCAAATATGTATAAAGATATTTCTTTCCTTTTTGATCCAAAAATTACAGTACAATTGGGAGCTACTGGGTGGCCTTTCAATCTTCTGTAATAATTTTAAGAGTTTGTTGGTGCTGTTCAGGCCACTGGTAATGTTAAGGTTATCTTAAGATAAATACATATTTTACTCCATAGATACCTCCAAGAGTCTTATAATTTTAACACGTGCAACCTAAGGTTATAGCTTTTATTGTGTCTACTTCAATTTCAGGGCTCCAGAAGTCAGCCTAAGCCCTTAACATGAGGCTTGGGAACATGGGGAGTCTTTTTGGTATCTGTAGAAGTTGTTATTGGGAGCCTTAGACAAATTTAATAGTGGAAAAAAAATGTGTCTCCTAATAGTAAGAGCGAGAGTGCTATTGGAAAGAATACATAAACAAAAGCAAAACTTTCAGTCACTCAAATGCTCTTTGAGGATAAGAAGTTGGCAGCACTGGGCTGCATTGTGTTTTTAGCGATAAGATAGAAGAAGAGTGACACCTTTGGAAGATAGGGAGGAAAGGATAGATTGCTGTGAGCTCTGCAAGAGAAACTTCTTTTAAAGTTGAGATTATTGATACAGCCAGCATTCTTTATTTTAGCACACAACTCACTTTTGGGGAGAGACTTTATGAACATTTGTGTGGCTTTTTTTTATGGATGTAATTACTCTGCTGACATAGTAAACACTCAATAGCATAATCTGTCCAACAAGCTGTCAGTAGGATGAAAGATGCTTTAGAATAAGTCCAAGCTACAACTCTTTTTCCACTCCGAGCATTGTTGCAGGTGGCTGCTTGTAGTTCATCATTCCTTTGGGAATAAAAGCCTTACAAATTCGTAGAGAAATACAGCAATTACAAATTGGACTGTGTTGTCGAGGGACAGGAGTGTTGTCCGGGTAGGCTTTTAGCAATATATTCCACATTG
The DNA here is from genome assembly GCA_033439905.1 of Ceryle rudis. Classification (NCBI taxonomy): domain Eukaryota; kingdom Metazoa; phylum Chordata; class Aves; order Coraciiformes; family Cerylidae; genus Ceryle; species Ceryle rudis. The sequence continues at coordinate 43,055 of JAAGNO010018971.1, read as the reverse complement.
CAACTGTGCTGAGCCACAGTTTGCGGCCTCTTTGGCACTCCAGTTCTTGAAATGGGATGCTTGAAAAGTAAGAAATGCTGCTTCTGTCTCAATGATGTAGGCCTGGCAGTACTTTTCTCTTAAGAGTTTTCCCTGTCAGCCACATGCAGCTTCCTACCATTTCTTCCTGAATTCTGCATTGCCCCATTCTGCCTCTCTTTATGTGGAAGCCTCTCACCATATCTGGGATATAAATGCGCCTTGCAAATACACAGCTCTTTAAAACTGTGGCAAGCACTTAGGAGAAGGGTATAGGAAAGTTTTGGGCAGAAACAGAACATGAGGTGCATTCCAACAGTAGCTTTGAGGGATGTACTAATAGCTTTCTTAACTTACCATCAACTGCCTTTAAGCAATAAAAACAGAAAACAGGGAGGCATTGATTTGGATTATTTTTTATATTCTTAATCCATTAAAGTCCCTGGGTATGTAACTTGCTAAAGAGAGAGCCAGTGGGCCTTTATGATTCATAGTTCTAAAAAGAGGAATAAATACTGAAATTCTTCAGGAGAATGCTTCTATGCAATTCTTCATTGTAAATTACAATTATGGAGGAGAGCCTGAATCCTTTTATTTTTAACTGTGAAGGGTTGACAGTGTGTTATGTAACTTCAAAATATTGCCCTCGCGCTTTCCTTGAACATCTTACTTAAAATCTGGGAACAAAAGCACATGGAAAAAAAAAAGTGCTTTACTGTGTTGTAGCATCTGTACTTTGTGCTCCGTAAGCATCATCAGAATGGACTGGACATACAATGTTTTATACTGGTGCTATCACAGATGCATTTTTGCAATCAAAACTTTGCTCTTTCACAAGATGAAAAGATATTTTCTTAATGTTCATTACAGTGTATTAAGACATTAGTGCTCAGATGCTTTCAGTGCATTAGACAGAGCATTGTCATTCTTGTTTCTCATCAGATGACATAATTGGTTATCTGAAATTGCATTACCTTCAGATAAAACAGGGAAGAATATGGGCTCAAGCTTTGACAATCAGGGCTTACTTTGGATAATGCAGTTAACCACTTGAAATAGCAGAGTGAGACATCTGAGCCATTGCCACATAGCAAACCAGCAGAAGACAGGGCGATGCTTTTGACTTGCTCTGCAACACTGAATGCCTATTTTAAGACAAAACCCTGAGGCAAAGGTCAGTCTACTTGTGATAAGCATTCAAGTTGACTTTGCATTAATAGGCGAGAGATAAGAAGCTGTTAAGAAAAAGTAAGAACATTGTATTTTCATGAAATTTTATATTTTATATGGAGCCACAAATGCTTGTGGCACTCTACAGGCAAATAAAACAACAGGTCCTGACACTGAAGAATTAGGACTACAATGAAATGTTACACAGTAAGGCATGACAGTATTCACAGGGAGATTAGAGGAAAATGTTTTCACAAGAGTGAAGTGTCTTGAAATGTGTTTATTAAACACATTTTGATGTCTACTTTGCAAAATGTCAAAGTTATACTTAATATGAAAGATTGTAACTGCTGTCCCATAATGAGGGTTGAGCTGAAGATCACTGATGGAAAGATGCCTGAAAAATTTAGAGCCATCGAGTGTCTCAAGATGAAAAGACAAGATCTGTGAAAAAACTACAAGCAATGGGGAGGGTGTGGTAGGAAAAAAAAAAAATGTATTCTGCTAATCACCACCAAGTCTCACAGTAATTTTTATGTCCCTGAAATTTTAATTGTGGTTGCCATCCCAATCTAAGGAAATATTTGGGATATTATTAACGGTTACAAATATTTGAAGGGTGGGTGTCAAGTAGAAGGGGCCAGTCTCTTCTCAGCTGTGCCCTGTGATAGCACGAGAGGTAATGGTAGCAAGGGGAAACATGGGAAGTTTCACCTCAACAGGAGGAAAAACTTCTTCACTGTGAGAGTGACAGAGCCTGGAACAGGCTGCCCAGAGAGGTTGTGGAGTCTCCTTCTCTGGAGAGTCTCAGAACCTGCCCGGCTCTGTTCCTGTGTGGCCTGCCCTGGGTGTACCTGCTCTGGCAGGGGGGTTGGACTCGATGATCTCAAGAGGCCCTTTCCAGCCCCTACTATTCTATCATTCTATGAAATTAATCTGTGTCTTAGTGCATAGTCTAAGGCTATTCAAAGACGCCGTTCTCTTCCACTTTCCTATTAAAAAGTTTCTGTTTTCTCTCCCACTTTCTTGTGAGTGAAGGGATAGTCTTTTGTAAGGTGGTGGAAGTGACCAGTCAGTGGAGGGAAGTAAAGAGCAGGAGACAGCGATGATCTGGATTCAAGCAATGGATTGAGGGAGCATTTAGGATCTATGGAAATAAGCAAAAGAAGCAGTGGGAGAATTTTCTAGTAAGGGCGCCCTTTCAGGCAACATTCTATGGGGCTTTTCTCTATGTGCTATCAAGGTAAACATGCAGAATTTGGTTGGAGATGTTCATCTGACTCATAGAATCATCTAGGTTGGAAAAGATCTTTAAGATCATAGTGTCCAACCATTAACGCTACTCTACCAAGTCCACCACTAAGCCACATCCCCAAGCACCACATCTAGATGGCTTTTAAACACATCCAGGGATGGTGACTCAACCACCTCCCTGGGCAGCCTGTTCCAATGCCTGACAGTCCTCTCAGTGAAAATTTTTTTCCTAATATCCAGTTTAAACCTCCCCTGGTGCAACTTGAGGCCATTCCTTCTTGTCCTATCATTAATTCCTTGTGAGGAGAGACCAGCACCTATGCCTCTAGAACCTCCTTTCAGGCAGTTGTGGAGAGCTATTGTAGAGACCTTATTAGGTCTCCCCTCAGCCTCCTTTTCTTTAGACTAAATAGCCCCAGTTCCCTCGGCTGCTCCTCATAGGACTTATTCTTCAGGCCCTTCACCAGCTTAGTAGTTCTTCTCTGGACCCACTCCAGCACCTCGATGTATTTCTTGTATTGAGGTGCCCAAAACTGAACACAGTACTCAAGCTGTGGCCTCACCAATGCTGAGTACAGAGGGACCCCTACCTCCCTGGTCCTGCTTCCACATTATTTCTGATACAGGCCAAGACACCGTTGGCCACCTTGGCACACTGCTGGCTCATATTCAGCGCTTGTTGATTAGTACCCCCAGGTCTGTCAGACAGAATATTCTGTGAGTTTTATGACTAAAATGAACTTGCTACCTTTGCTTTTGAAATGGAAGGACAGAGAATATTTTCCAAGAAAGTTTGAATTTTACCTGTTATTTGGGAACTGAAATAAACTCTTGTTGATAAAAAAGAAAATCTGTAGAGATCTGCTGTTTCCTGTTTATTAACAGCCATGTTGAATGTCTTAAAAGAAGATTCATGGTGATGTATAGTTTGCTTCTTTTTTAAATCCAGATGCATGAATATCAGAGATTTACTTCATGGAATTTCTGCGTGACTTGTAGAATATTTGAACTTGGACAAGAAAGAGAGTTGGATTATCATTTGGCAGAATTTAATGTATCATGAAATTCTTAGTGTTTGTAACTGCTTAGCAGTATCTCTCCACTGAAGTGAGAGGTGGGGAATTGAGTAATGATTGTATGTTGCAAGTAAAATTCTGAGTTTCAGTGGACATTGAGAGGTATTAGAACTGCCTATCAGATGTAGTTTAGTCAGAAAAAGACATTCCTCAGCTTTAGGGGGGCTGTGGTTAAGTTATGTGAGTTTTCAGATAGAAGTGCTGAACTGGAACAGAATAAAACCACTGTCATAGATGTGCTTTTTCCAAACGCATTTTGGACTCAGGGATCTTTTACTCTTGATTTTTTTAATTATTCGTTTTTAAAGTCAATCTGTCTAGAGATGCTGCCGAAGATTTCAGGAATAAAACCATGTGTTTTGTTTCTTCGATAAAGTGAATTTTCTGAGTTAATGATTTAAGATTTTTAAAATGTACCTAAATACATTTGGCATGTAAAGTTACAGCTGGAATGCATATTGTGTGCTACTGGGAGGTGTATTTCTTAACTAAGTATAATCAAAATCTACCAAATCCATTTTATTGCATGATAACAAGTGTAATCTCTAAGGAGGGTCAAGTCTTTCTTCCTCCACATGCACAGGAAAATGCTACTTGCCTGGCTCAATCCCAAATTCTTTAGTCAGTTTTGACTTGGTCATTATGTAAATATTTTACAGACTAAAACTTCTGCAAAACCTACTCAGGAAAGTACATAGGCATTTGCTTCAGTCTCTTTGTAGGGCTGCTGCACAGGCCTTAAAGTTAATCATATTCTTAATCACCCTTCTGTATCCAGAGCCTGAATTATATTCTGTTGCTGTGTGATTATTTTTTCAAATGAAAACCTGCATTAAAATGGAAGTTTTCATTACTATCATCCTTTGTTATTTCACAAATGGCATTGAGGAGTCACTGGAGAAATAAAAGCCAAAAGGACAGGTAAAGTGACATAATTGACAAACACCGAGAGAGCCCCACAGAGACTACGTCTCATTAACAGTGTTGTAGAACTGAACGGGGTAATCTCTTCCCTGATTTCCATTTTGCACAGAGAGATAGCTGTCGTGTACATTAGTAGCAGAGAAGAATCCCAGATATGCAATTTAAGTATTTTCTTTATTAACCTTTGAGAAGGTTTATTTATGCCCTGTATTGTTCACTTGTACCCAGCAAAATAACAATGAGGAAATCACTTCTTAAAACAACAAACTTCAAGAAACAATCCCTCCGTATCACTGTGGAGGTTTTTGAAGCTTGGGAAAAACTTTGTTCTGAAGCCAAACTGAACTACAATTGACCTATGCATCAGTAATGGTTCTTTGCTATTACTCTGTTAGTTTTATGAACTTCAGAAATTGATTTTATTGGCTATAGCCAGCTTGCAGCATCCAACATCTTGATACGACTGTGGTTAGCTAGTCTGGTGGATGATATAATTTACAGTGACATCATAATGATTTGTTACATGTTTCACCATCCAGCTGCTTTGTGCCACATTAACAAGGCTCCAGTGATTTAAAAATGCTAAAACAAAATAGATCAGTATGTAAAAGATCAGTGACACATCTGAATATAATCTGGATATATAGTTTGTCACATAGATTTCAATGTTGTATATGTGTGAATGTAAAATAGAAAATATGTATCCTCCCAGACTTGTAAACACAAATCAGTTTGTCTGTCATTAGATAAGCATTAGCGGTCTGCATTCAATTCAGAGAGCAACCTGATCTCACATAAGATTAGGTTATTCTTAGCGAGTTGATAACATCTGGGATTAGGCATTCTCTTTCATTCGTGGAAAACTGAAAAGAAGCACTCATTCATCATTGGAGAGGATGGCTTCTGTGAAGCTGTATTATTATATAAACCTACCAGAAATTAATTCACAAAGGATGCCTGCAGAATACTGCCACAGGAAATGAGGACTGAGGAGACCTTCTGCATGATTCTGTCGAGTTAGGGGTGCCAGGAATCAAAACAACATGTATATCTGCTTGTTTTTGTGGGTACAGAGAATCTGCTGAACAGATCTTTAGGTTTTAATATGATCCCTCCCAGCTTTTATTTATCCATTGCTTTCTAGTCTACAGGTAGCATATTGAATTTGCTGCTATGGTAACTTAGTATCTAAAGCCGGCACTCTTCTGTTTTAAATATTTCCTTTTGCCTTTACCGTTCTCACCGTACTTTTACCAAAGTCATATTCTGGAATTACATTAACAAATAAGTAAAAATAAAGTTAAGAGCTAAACTTGTTGTTTTTTTCAAGTGAGAATTAACTAGGCCAAGAAACAGCTGGATAAATTAGTTCAGACTGAGGAAGCTGATGTACAGAAGTGCTCACTGTATATCCCCAGTGATGTGATATTGTGACATTATCGGAAAACAATTCAAGCAGGATCCTTTCAAAGGTCTGCGGGGAAAAGATGACACTAAAAATCATATTTGTAGATCACAGGGATGTCAGTAGGGACTGTATGGCTTATGTACCAAATGGCAGGGCTTATAGGATTGATTTGGACTGACCTTCATAAATACAATAAGCTTAAAAGCAACTATGTTAGTATCTCATTTGTTTCCCTTTCCCAAGAAAATAAGTAAGCATAGTTCACAAATTCCTTTGTAAAATCTTTTCATTTTCAATTAAAAAAAAAAAAGGGCAAATTGTTTAGGAGATGGAATAAGGTTCTACCCTTTATTCTAACCTAATTAATCCATAAGTAAAACCAGTTTTAATAATATATATATAGAATGACTGCCTGGAATTTTATAAAAAGGAGGGAAGAAATAAAAGAGGAGCAAAGCAAAACCCATCCAGATTTGTACTAAAACGCATTCCCTAAACAATTATAATTTAGGGGAGAACTAATCAAGAAGAATAATCTTAACAATGCTTTTATTACTTGATAATTTAAAAATAGGTACTGATAAATTTAAAAAGGTGATTTCCAGTACTGTATGCTCACATTAGCATGATCTGAGTAAGTCAGGGCTTCTATTTTGTCTGTATTCTCTACACCCAGATTCTCTTAGTTTTAAGCCTCCATCTCCAGTGGAAATAAAATGGGTTGTTTTCCACTTATCTAGATTTACTGCCAGATTGAGTTTGGTTGAGCCATTCTCCTTTTTTGGCACAGAGAATCCATCTTTGCTGATAAAAGCATAGATGTTCATTTTAAGTTTTGATTTCAATTTATCAGTGTCTTTCTAGAAAAAAAAAACAAAACCAAAACCCACAAAACCCAAACAAAACAAACAAACCAAAACTAACAACCAAACAACCAAACCCAAATGCTTCATTCAAAGATTTTTAGGATCTAAAGCCATCACTTTTCTGTTTTAAATATTTCCTTTTGCCTTTACTGTTCTCCCCATACTTTTACCAGAGTCATATTCTGGAATTATATTAAGAAATAAGTAAAAATAAACTGAACTAAACTTGTGCGGTTTTTTTCAAGGCAGAATTTACTAGGCCAAGAAACTTTCAGCTTTCAAAGATACTATGGTTGAGGACTTCTCTCTGGTGACTGGAGTCAGACTTCAGAGGAGACTTTGCTTCTCAGGTGGTGTTTTCCCTGTGTAATGGAGAACATAACTTCTGCCTGCCTCACAAAGAAGTTGGGAGAGTGAATGAATTTACATTCATGCCTTGCTAGGTGTTCTTCTTAAAGCTAAATGCTGCCTGAGAATGAGAGCCCTGACCTTGAAATTGGAGGTAGTACTGTTATAGGCAAAACATACCACAGAGTGACTGTGCCAACCTTCTATTTATCACTTACACAGCTGTTTTGCTAAATTGCAGCTCCTTTAAAATTGCACTCTAATTCATTAATAATTCAGCAGTGAAGTCTTACTACGAAAATGCTAGATGCCATTTTGAATAGCTCCACTATCAAATGATAAGCTATTCAGAGAACAGAGTGGGAATACCGCTGAGATACCGTGTCTCTGTTACTAAGGGAAATTCAGTTAACGTTCAAGAAACCTACAGCACAACAGGGCCCAGGAGATTGTTTCACAACAGACCTTTGGTAGACACATAATGGAATGACGGGAAGGGAGAGGGGAAGCCTGTAGGGTAAATATATCGATGTGATCTTCTTGCAGCTTTGCAGGCTTATCTCGGTATTTAAAAGCCCACACAAGAAAAGCAAGCAGATCAATGCATAAAGCAGCGTATCGCGCATGAGCGCAGGGGCTGGCATCCCGCCACGCGCTGCCAACGCTGCAGTTAGTCAGAGTGCTGAACAGATGTGTCTGCCGTGTCCCTTTAGATCAATGCCAGGCTTAACTCTTTCAGGATGACTGGTGCAGCATTGGGCCTGAGCACAGGGTGCTGGTTCTCCTCACTGGTATGTCCTATGAGTGCATACACTCCTCGTGCTAAATGCTGCAGAGGGGTGGTTGCGGCAAGGCGTTTACTGTTTTCAGTTTTGCCGTGGCAGAGTCATTGCAGTAGGGCTTACTGGTATCTCAGAAGTCTGTCCTCTCTCCTACTCCCTTTTTCTATACATGTTTTACTGTATGACAGAACATTTCTAATTCTGTATATGGATACAGGCATGGAGGCCTTGAGCAACCTAGTCTAGTTGAGAGGCATCCCTGCCCATGGCAGGGAGGTTGGATTAGATAATCTCAAAGGTCTCTCCCAGCCCAAGCCATTCTATGATCTATGATTCTATGGATATATAGTATATGCATGCATTACTGCTGTAGTGACACTTAATGGGTGAGACAGTGCATGTTAAATCATGGCTAGCTGAAATGGATTAAATAATTGCAAATTATTTAACTTGTACAGTAATTCACCTGCCTTCCTTTTTGCTTTGCACTGAAGTCCTGACAGGCTTTTAAGCGTAAGTACTTTTGAAAAACATCCCAGTGTATTATAAATTTTCTTCTAATGAAAAGATACTTATGAGATTATGACAGGACTTTGGTCAAAAATACTGTATGTTTGTAGCTTCAGGCCTTTCCTATAACAAAAGATGAAGAAAACCCATTTTTTTTTTTATGCAAAATATCTGAACCGCTCACAATTCCCCTCAACACTGTAAAATCAGCCCCAAGGTGGAAGCTGTGCTGCCCACGGCCCGCACAGGTCTGGGTGCATCCTCATGCAAAATTTGAGGTCTTAGAGAAGACAAAGCCATCTTTTTCAGTTCTGGTTGTGCTTGCTTGTCCACTTGATCCTGGTGGCAATGGTCTTTTGTCAGGCATATTTCTCTCTATGCCCTCCTTCTAAGTTCCTGATTTTCTTTTAAATTCATCCAGGTCTTTTTTTTTTTTTTTTTTTTTTTTCCCCCGTAGGCTTTCCAGGCTATTTGCTTCTTGTTCCATACCTTAAAGAGAACAGTCCTTAGAGTCCCTGGATGGGGTAACAGCCGCATTTCTCTTTCAGAGACCTCCTTGTAGCTCTGAAATGAGCCACTCTGTGCAGGTGCTTTTAAGCTCTTGATGGGAAAAACTCACTTGTGCCTCAGAGTCCTGGGGCTGCTACCAGTGTTAACTGTGGTTATTTATATACAGTAATGCCTAAGAACACCAACCAAATCCTGCCTAGACTATCATTTTGATGCCAGCAGAATTACAATAGTGCTCTCATTTATAAAGCATTTCTTGTTTTATTATATTTGTTTAAACAAGGAATTGTTCATTTAAACATACACATTCAGTAATACTTTGTAAATAACGTAGCATTAAAATGCAAACAGATTAAAACGAAATGCAGCATCCTACTATCCCTCTCTCTCCTACACATTCACAAGCTCAGAAAGGAGGCTTGGAAAGACACAGCATTAATAAACATAAGGCCAGAAGCAATCATTAAATAAATATAATTTCTAAAATCCTCTTGATACTTAAAAAATGCTGAAGGCTTCTGTTTATTAAAAAAAGGGGTAGAAATATAACATTAAATGGGTGCTACAGAGTAGCAAATTCCACTGATGATAAAGTGCATAGGCCCACCACTTCAACAGATGGTGGTGGAATCCCTGGAACACAGATGATGTCATGTCAGTACAGAGGTTCCTATGTTACATAGAGTCTTCCCAGTTGAGGTTTTAAAACTCAGTGAGATCACCTTCAAGTCAAAATACCACTCTCAGCAGCCCACAGAAAGCACTCGGGGGATGCAAAATCTGACAGCTCTTTGCTGAACAGAAGAGCAGACAGACTAATCCATTCTGAACAATCTGCAAGCTTCGGAGCTGCTCTGCAAAGACAGAATTACAGCACCTCCAGCCACATGGTGACCAAGGTACGTGTTGCTGATGTGAGGTTGCCATGGGATAAGTAAGAGCACAGCATATGTAAACTATGCAACAGGAAAAACATTTTCAATCAAGTATTCACATCTCTTTCCAGAGAGAGTCAAAACTGATGTCAGGATTCATCTCACTTGCTTTCAGCTTCTGTGAAATGCTGGAGGACCACAAAAGAGAGAGCCAGGAAGGGAAGCGATAAATTGCCTAGTTCCAAACTGAAGGGCTTACCTGGTATGTTCAAATCACTAGTGGCTTTAAAGAAAAGAATAATTGCTTCTACGCATACTTTGGATTGTAAAGCGGGAAATACTTTTCAGATACACACAGTATGAAGACTCTTGGGAGCTATAAGACTTAGAAGAAGCTTCTTTAATTTAAATAGCTGATAGATCTCTGAACAATGAGGTGTGTAACAGCAGCTTGCGCAAAAGTAGTGGAGCTAGCTTTAAAACTGAATTGTTTAGCTAGCAATAGCGCTTTAATCACAGCAGCACAGAGTTCAACTCAAGAGAACTGCTCAGGTGTTTACGGAGCTTCTCAGGAAGGCTTTGCAGCTTCTTTGGCGTTCTGGGATTCCACATCCATGCTGGTAGAAGAACATCTGTAAGTGATGTTCAGGCATAACTGTGTGAACATGGCTTAGACAAACTAGTGTTGCTACACAGTTACTACACAGAAAGTAGGGTGGGGATACGTGTTGTATCTACTTCCAAAAATGCAGTTCATAGACTTAGTACCACTTAGGGGCTGGATCTCCATGTATGCACATATTGTTCGTTTCACCTCCTGCAAAAGATAATTGGGACTATTTTGCATTTACTCTGAGCTCATATGGAGTGGAAACTCAAAATTCTTCCCAGTGAATGCATTGGCGGTATTCCTGGCATCCTATAGGCCATACTTGATAATGAAGAGCGTTTTTGCTCATAGGTGGTGTGAATCCAGACCATTCATTTATTATACACCTTTTACATCTCGTTGATTTTATTGTACCTTCAAAATGGAAACTCATTAAAGAGATTCTCTATTTCACTTACAAGACCAATGCCCAATTTTCTATTTTATGTCTTCTGAGAATTCTTAATTGTCTTCCATAATTAGATATTGGGAGTGGAAACAATTATATGAGTTTGTGAGAAGGTTTTTTTTAAATACAAGGTATGGTGTAAACATCTAGAAGTTAGGTTGCTGCAGCAGTGTTTCTTATTCTTATGCATTGAATTTTACTTTTGTAATTTATATTTCTTGTTCATTTCTCCAGCAGTTCTTAAAAAGTAAAATATTAACAAATGTAATAATTTCTAAGACATGCATATATGTGGTCCCCACAGTTTTTAATGAGTCAGTAGGATATTAAGACACTCCAAGGGGGATCACAGTTTTTACTATAGAATACTCAGTGTTATGTAGCATCTGCAGACAGCACAACCTGTCGTTTTCCTGGGTTTTGTCTTTTTGGCTTCCCCCACAAAAATTCCACAAGCAAGATTACATTGCTATGCTTCGCAAAAAAACTTCACTTGCCTGAACTATTCTACAAGTTGAGGAACATATATTTTACCATCCAGAGGAAAACTGGTTGAAAGCAGACATATCTCAAGTTATTTTTATTCAAACTCATATTTCATACTATTTGGTCTGGTTAGATGCATTCAACCTTTGAACTCTAACACAGTTTGCCTTGAGTATTTAATTTGGAATGACAGTGTCTCATTTCTCTCTGACACTCATTACACAGCTGGTGGGAATCATCATATTATATCCAACCTCACACATACTCCTTAGATGAACTACAAACTGGAATGTTTGTATACAAGTCTTACTCACTCTCATTCATCTCTGCTCATTTTGAGGATCTAGTAATTCATCAGCCTATCCTGTCTCTCTCAACGAATAGATCATTCAAGCTTTGGAGCTGTAGAAAAGTTACTCAAGTAGAAGATCAGATAATATTTGGACAGTCACATGATACCGCTTTACTCTGAAGGACATACTTAGTTGTAGGAAGGAACAAATTAGCTCAAATAAGCCTTAAATTGGACTTGATGGGCCATAGAGACAGATCTCTGTCCCAAGGTACCTCACATTGCTGCTGTTGCTTTATAACGATGCTGAAACATGCGTTTTTGTCAAACTTCCCCGTTGCTCATTCTCTGCTTCCCCCTGTGCATAGCAGATGATTTCCATAGTAGTTATTAGTGCATGAATGGGGAAGACTTTGTGTCCCATGATGGATGGGCCGATGCAGTGTGAAAAGCACATACTATATATTACACTTCCTTTCTTCCACTTTTTTCCTTAGGTTCCTTGCTGCTGTAAAAGTTTGGCCATATTTTGCTACAGTTAATATCATGCTTTAAATACAGCAGACCCTGCTTGCATCAGTACTAACACCTCCTGGTTTGGTTTATTTTTTTTCTCTTTTGAAAGGGCAGTTTTCATATTAGCAAGTGGCTGCTCCTGTGATGTTTTTGATATGTTGCTAATCTGTAAGTACCTGCTCCTGTCAGTGGCTGAGGGCCTCCTGTGTTGTGGGTAGCGTGCTTGGCTTCTATTGATTTCAGTGGAAGCTGAGAATAATCAGTGCCCTGCAGGACAGGCCATAAGTGAATGCTCCAGGCAGTGGGAACACAGAAGGGTAATCACAGTGTTAATGAAAGCAACAGGGGGCTGTCTGTGAAATACAGGGTTTTTTACTATTGAGTTTGTCTTGAGAGATTAAGAAAAGTTATATTTGAATTAAGCATGTATAACAGAAAAAACCACCAACAAAAAGAAAAACAGGAGAGCAGATTATTCATATTTCAGGTCAAGCTGCCCTGCTATAGGGCTGCTCAAAAGAAGTCACCGGAGATCTTAAATACAGAGGAAATAATATATTCTCATTGGCTAGTAGCACAATTCTAGCAAAATAGCTACATGTCGGTAGTAAGCAGTGGAAAAGAATATTTCTTTAATATGAGGCACTTAACAGCCTTAAACTAGATGTTGGTGACAAGAGCAACCTCTTGCCACCTCTGGCAGCTTGTTTGTCCAATAGTAAAGAGCAATTGGGGACACAGCGGAATGATGTAAATCTAACACTGAAGAGAACGTTTTTAGGATGAAACCAGAGGGTTAAATAGAGATAATGACAGGAAATTATAACAGGGTAATTTTAGACCTGAGGTGAATAGATTGTAGAACAGAGAAATGGTAGGAACCCTATTGTTGACACGTTTAAATATAGACTGGACAAAATGTTAATAAATGTACACTAGAGAACAATTTGACATTGTGCTCAAGGAGATGGAAAGGATGCAGTAATGAGTCTTTTAAAAAGGACTATTAGGGTCTCTAATATACTTTATTGTAAGCTTTATTTCACTTTAAACATTTTTATATTCAATAAAAATACAACAGTTTGCCCTATTTATAGAATGAAATTTTACTCTTTTTTTTCTTTTTTTTTTTTTTTTTTTTTTTTTTTTTTCCTTTAAAACCTTGTACTTTTGAATTCAACCCAGTGTCCTTGGTTGTCCTGTAGGGCATAGGGCACTCTGCTGACTTGCACCTAGCGAGTGTAGGGACAGTGGTAATTTATCTTCTTGTACCTTAAAGGCACTAAGCTGTTCAAGTTTAGTAAATCACTTAACAAGTAGCTCCAGAGAAGGGAATGGCATTCATATCTGGCCCTCTGAATCTGAAAAGCCACTGAAACTGTGTAAGAGAGGGATGTTTATATGGAAGCAGTTAGTAGGATCTGTTAGCTATCAGTCTTGATATTTTCCAAACCTCCTGTCAGTATCCCACAGCCGTGAATCACCAATACTAAACTGCTGAAAACAATCAGCACTATCAAAAAGGTCATATTTAATTTGCAGGCAAGACAGTGTGAGACTGGTGGAGCTGCCATCTAAGGAAAAGATATGTACAGCTGAATACATTTTTTTACATGATTGAGTTGTGATAATTTAGTTTATCCTTTTAAACTCAAGCGAATCTTCAGAAAATTGTGTTTGCTGTAGTATAACATGTTGAAAGATAATTAATGGCCCTTGACATTGAAGTTGTAGGTCAAGTGTAAGAACTTAGTGTAAGTCTGGTGAAAAGTACCTTTTCAATGACATAAAAGTAATTTATATTTGGTACTGGTTTTCATTCTGGGAGGAGGTCCATATATTTTGAAGCTCCCATACATGTCATAAGATCTTCACTTCTCACTAGTAGGAATTTACTGTTTTCAAATTGTTGGTGTACAATAAATCCTCGCTATTCTTCAGGTATAGAAGTCAGTCATTGTCCAGAGTTCATATGCTAATAATAAACACGGTGCAGCAAGGGATACATACTAAAATGATATCGACCAATCTTAGGTTGTAACACAGCTGAGTAGAAGTCTTTAATGTAAAAGTCTATTTCTCTCTGCTGTATTTGCCTCATCTTACTAAAATGATTTTAACTTAGGGATATCCTTTTTACTAATTCTTTGCTCACTCTGACATTTCACTTCTCAGCATATCTTCCTGCTACTCCCTCCCACCCTCCCCCCTTCTGCAAGCCACCAAGCTGGCTCCTTCCTTCAAGGTGCTACAGGCCTTGTTGAGTGAGGAACATTACAGATCATAAGGGAAATCCAAAAATGAGGAGTTCAGAACAGATTTCAAAGTATCCTCATTATTTTAATGTACACCAGAATTCTGCTGCCTTTCTGAAAATATATGGCTCGGCTTTACAGTTGGATGAGTTCATGAGAGAGATGGTAAATTATAGATGATATTTGAGAACTCTATAGCAAAACAAAAGGAATTCTGTTTCTCTGATATCATGTTTTGAGATTCATAGTCACAGTGCAGAGAAGAAAAATGTGTTCTCCTATTCATATATAATGTGAATTATCTCTAAATTATATATAGCAAAAAATTTATTTTATGCATTTCTTTCTTAAAAGATTTGACTAGATTACATGGTAGGAAACCTACTTGAAATTCTGAAACTTATCAGCAAGAGAAGACAAAGTAATTCTTATCAGAGGTGTGATAGTATTTAACTCAAGAAGCAATATAAACATAGTGTGCCACTGAGATTATTCTTGAAGAACCCAATCACTGACATACGCAGTTCCACTAACAGACAATCCTCTGGAAGCAGATTTGTGGACCTAATACTCTGTCTCTTATTTAATTTTTTCTATACAGTTCTCCTCTATCTTTATATTATAGAAATACTTTTTTTTATGAGAGAATACTAGATGAGATCATGTGATTAAAAATAATGGTATTGAAGAGTTTTTCCTTCTTTTAAACTGAGTTGAGCATTAAGACATGAGTTGCTCATCTTAAATGAAAAGTGAATATTCAGCTTTTCTTGCTTCTGAGGGAGCAAGCATCACATGCACTGGTTCTAAAGTGGAAGGAATATTTTTATGTTGGAAGGGCTTTGGATCTATAAACATTTAATCCATGGACTCTTAAATAGTTGAGGTCCCAGTTGATACCTGTCTGAGATAATGGCTCTTTTAGGTATGTTTCCACCTGGGACATTTTAGTAGTGAGAACTGAAGGAGGATCTGCCTCACCAATGTCATGCCTACAGGGTGTGCTTGATGCATTAAAGCACACATTACCACTGAGGATATAAAGGTTTTGGTTTTTTTTTTTTTTTTTTTTTTAGGATTTATGGGGATTTCTGCCTTGGAAAGCATGGAGGGAGAGCATAGGGCAGACAGTTTAGCCTGCTCTTCACTCTTAGTGAATCTGTGAGCATGTATTCCAGTGCTTTCAGTTCTTTTCTAGATTCATGTGAAGAGATGGAGGAAGGTTTGAGGATGCCTCTAAACTTGGGAGCAATAACTGTCAAGTATGAAAGACATGCAGGAGGGGAAAAAAACTGAGTGAAGAGCAGTTCTGCCCTGTGGAGGTATTACATAGGAAGAGGGAAAATGTTTGGAATGAGTGTTTGTAGCTGTAGTTAAGGAATAGCAGTAAATCTGGGACATCCTGAGTTCACAGGATGCTGCGTTGAGCAGGGCAAGACTGAATTAAGGCTGTCCACTGCTAAATGGTGATTTCTCTAGCAGAAACAGTAGTAGCTTGAGAAGAGAGTAGACAAGATTTAATGTTTATTAGATTCTGCACTTTAATTCTAAAAACTTGTGAAAGCAGATGTTTAGCGGCCAATTCTTTGTGTCACTCCTGTTCACCTGCCCTAGAAATGTTTTTATTAAATGACCTATATAGAAGGGGTGGACTGTAACTGCATGTGTGAATTCCTTAGCTGACAAGAGGAGAGGGGCAAACAAACCTCCAATGGAAAGATAGCATAATTACCATTTGTACACTCTTGTTTGACAGAACTTTTGCTGCTCTTGAGAATGTTGTGATATCAGGCTTTTTGTAGCACAGTGGTTAGACACAGCTTTGTTGCATTCGTGTTTGCATGCTGGTCGAGACTCAGATGGAGACAACCTCAGTCTGTCAGAGCAAAACCACCATATCTCACTCTCATTTGCATTCTACATGCCATGTTTCAATTTTCCATCATTAAATAATAATTTGTAGCTATGTAGAATCTTTTATTAGGCATCTCAGAAAGCTTTATAAATATTGTATGAATGAATGGAGCTTCACAACATGGATGTGAAGTACAACTAGGTAAGAGTCATTATCTCTGTTCCATGCAGGAGCAAGATAGGATATTAAAGCATAGGCAGATTAAGGCTCTGAATTTCACCTTTAAATTTTGAAAGCAATATCTTATAGCAAAGTAGTCAACTGTTGAATGTGTATATTTGCAAAAGGCTGATATATGCATATGCGAGTAACTTGAGTGCCGTTCCAAACTAAAAACTTTTTTCTTCAAGGTCACGTAACGACTTTAATCAGAGCGAGGAAGAGAACTGATGTCTTAAGTCTCCCTGTACAGTGTTTTAAACATAGAGCTATTCATCCTCCTTGAAACACTGAAATTAACAGGGAAGTTGATATATCCCAGTGAGGATTAATCCTACTCAGAGCTTCATGTAGGCTTCTCTGATTTGGTTTTTTTTTTTGTGTTTGCTAAATGTTTTTTTCTCACATTGTCTTTTCAGCTGGATTGTTCCCCACTGAGTTTAAAATAAATGTCAAACAATATGACTTAAAGAAAAATCTATGTGTTCCAGAACTGTCTGCTTTCCCCAGGAACTACTAGCCAATTAATAAAGCAGAATGAGGGTTTTTGCTTAGGGAGCCATCACAAAATAAGAAGTATGTATAAATACATGCACAAGGAGACACGTACAAACCCCCTAAAAGAGCATTTCATTTGGACAGGATCTACTTATCAGCGTGGAAATTTATGAGGTGCTGTAGAGCATGGACAAATGCAAATTGTGGGGAGGATACTGTTTTGAAAGCCTGATGGAGTTTTCCTTGTATATATTTTTTTTTTGCTACTGCAGCAGGAAGCATCATGAAGACCATGAAGCTGTTATGTTTTAAGTCTAGGCTGTAGAAGTTTTGAAGCAGGTCTTTCCCCAAATCACTTAGGAGGATGTTAGAATTCATTTATATACATCTATATATTTCTATATACTTCTATGTCTTTCTCTACTTCTATGTATTTCTATACTAGAAGGATTTTCCCTACATCGTACAGGTTGAGTATTTCTCTCTGACCACCTTCTGTAACCGTTTTAACTTTCTCTGTTGAAATCTGCTCTAATATCCAGTTATGCTTATTATTAAGATAATTCCTTATAGCTAATGAGATTTATGGCTGAGATTCACAACTAGATTTTATGTATTGACTTCAAAGAAGTTGCCTGCATGGTTTCTATGTGATCTGTGCATGTTATATGCAATGCACATTAATCTTCAGATTGCTCATCCTCATCTTAATCTTCTCCACCTAAAGGCTGATAAATAGTGTAAGACAGAGTTATAACAGCCATGCCAGGTGGGAAAAAAGGCTTCTTAAAAGAAAGACTCACCATTAGAAATGCCAAACTGTTAAAAGAAATATCTCACTTTCTGAAATCTTAGGGAGTACTAGTGGCAGAAGCAATAAAAGTCTTCTTTAAAGCGATTTGTGAATTATTAAATAAATTTCTTTCAAACTGCTTTATTACTCATAGGAATTGTATCAATCAACAGTGAGAGCTAAATTACTAGATCAGTCAGAAAATATTGTTGCAGCTGAAGAATCAATGCTAATTGAATCATTAAGGCATTCTTACATGAAACACAAATAGCTCAGGATGATAACTCTTTGCTCTGCTTGATCTATAGTCTACAAAGACGACACAATACCAACAGTTGTAATGCTTGATTGTTCTTCTCCTAAGCATCATACTTTCTCAATACAGTGTTTTTCTCTATTGGTGTAATTTTGCTTGTAAATCCCCTGCTAGTGAATTTAAAGAAAAACCAAACAACATACTGACTTTAGATTAATGAAATACACATTTTCTGTGTAATTCAACAGTCAAACTTTCCATAGCCAGACTCCCACTGATTACACTGAAGTTCAGATCTGGGGGCATTTTTTGCTTGAACTATTTTTACACTTTTGGAGAGCCTTGTTAGCACTGCCATTACTACATCGGTTGCAGCAAGGTTGGATCTGATGGAAACTTTTGACAATCTGTAATAAGACTGATATTAAGAGAACTCGGTGCCTTGAGTCTTCTCTATGTGTCTCTTCAAGGACAACCAGAAAAGTTTGCTGTTAATGCAGAAGAGGAAGGATGTGGTTTCTTGTCAGTATCCTTGAATTCATCAAGCTCTGGTCACATGAGATGAACAAAGCTGGTGTGGTATTTTCTGATTGCTGCCTAAGTCCTCTAACACATAGGTAACCACAGTCAATTTGCTAGACTTTACTCTATTGCTGTGAGATTCAATGAACGTTTTTCTTGTCTTCTAGCTGTTGGAATATCATTGTATCATGGCTAAAGCATAGTGACAGTTAAACTGACAGCCCATGAATTACATATGTATATGTGGGTGATAAAGTGAGTATATGTAAGTGTTGGTGCATATGTGCTAGCAGCAGTGACGATGATAGTATTTAGGTGTGTAGATGGAGGCTTGCTGGGGTAGATGGGAATATCTATGTGAGAAAGAAAGTGTGTAAATATGTAGGTTAGAGTAGGTTTGAGGTAGTGTTTTTGTTTTGATCTTCCTACTCACTCTTTTTTTTCCATGAAAAAAACCCCAACTTTGGGTTTAACATATGTGCTTGCCGTCATAGCAGGGTTTTGATATATGGGGTATGCTTTTTCCCATCTTGTCCCAGTAGTAAAATCTGCATCTTGTGTCCTAAAGAAACCTAGGGTATTTCCAGCCTCTTGGTTTCTCATTTTTCTGGCTTAGGAACATCATTTTAGTGTATAAGACTTGTTTGTTGTGTTTGTTTTGGTTTTTTTTTTTTTTTTTCAAATAGACACCTTCTTCACTCATCAAAGGTTTGGAGTAAAGTGCTTACGTATGGGTGTGTATGTAGTGATCAGATAGAGCAGTATGGAGCTGGAAAAAATAAGTCAAGGAATCACAGAACCCACAACATATTCTTTAATGCTGAAGTACATTGCCTGCATTAAGAAGATTAATGAGTAAAATAGCTTGGTGCCAGCAAAGGCCTGGCGTGTACCTTTTGAATCTGTGTTAATGTAATTTAATGGGTAGAACAACACAGCTGCATCACTTCTCTTTTCTGTTGAGTTTTTATTTTTTTTTCTTCTTTTAAAGTAAACATTCTGATTTGTATTCATGCTGAGGGCTCTGCCACAACCTTTCCAGGCAATTTGCCTGCCAGTCCAATATATCAGCTGGGAAATTTATAAAGTGCTTTTTTCTTTCTTCATCTTTTCCACATTTCTTCTCCTTGTCAGTGCCCCAAGTGAGTGGTCGACAAATTCTGTAATCACAGCACTGCAGATGCTTTTCATCCCAGGCTGGTGTAATATGGTGTAAGGTCCAGTGGGGAGGCAGCAAGACATCATGTAATCATTTTTATTAGGGCCAAAAGAGATCTGAAGATTTAAAAAAAATATTTTTTTTCTTTCATCACCTAGACG
>JAAGNO010018971.1:0-21269 GCA_033439905.1 Ceryle rudis | reverse complement strand
GTTCGGTCATGTGTCATTGGTCTCCTGAGGCGCGTTAATTTCTGTCTGCTTTGCTAGGGAGTCGGTGTGGCTGTGGGTGGTGGGGGGGCCGGGGTGGGCGGATTAAAACGGAAAGAAAGTGTCCTAAGATCTCTTTCAGTTTTGTTACAGGTGAAAAGCTTTAACATACAGAAGAGTGAGGCCAAGGATAAAATGGAAAGAAGGTCCAGCTCCTGAATACTGAAGAGTCTAAAAATACCATAAATAATATCTAAAGATAAAGACACAGAAATCAACAAAATTGTTTCCATTATTGGTGATTGTGACAAAACTCAAATCCCAAGTTGCTTTTACAATTATGATTCAAGACCTTCCTGTCTCTAAAGCTTATTAATTTATCTTATTAAAATAAGTATGTTTCCCAGTTAATTTTGAGGTTTTATTCCCTTCTGCATTGCTCCATGTTTGAATAGCAGGGCTTAGAAATATTTTCCCTGTTTGTACATGAAGAAGGGAAAAATAATTAAGAGGAGCGAGATGTGCTTACCAAGACAAATAAAACTAAGTCCTTTTTTGGAGCTGTATACTCAGAACTTCACTCCATGCTCATATTTCAAATGTGGCTCTTAGACCATTCTTACTAACACCCATGTGAGAGCTGCTGGGAGGATTCAGTCCTCACACTCGGGTAAAGCTAGTGATGGTCTTGCCTCCTAATGAAGTCTAATTTTGTGAACTTAATACTGTGCCATTCTCCTTGCTGTCTAGTTCAAAAGATACATCATCTGTTGATTCCCGCCTTTAGAGGTACACAGTCTGTGAGAATTGGGTTTGACACATATCTGGATGATGGCTAGCAGAGGACATATGGATCTAAGAAATGTTCAGAACAGAAAAAGGCCATGTATTTCTCTATTTCTGTTTTTACCCTGCTTCCCTAATTTTTTTCATTCGGTCCCCTGGTTCTCCTCCAAAAATTGATTTGGACATTTCTTCAGTTTCTGAAATGCTTTGACTTTAAAACCTTCTTCCAGCGAGTTAAGTTAGCTCTCTATAGTAAATCTTGAAGAACTTCTTCAAGAAAACATGTGATTAAATTTTTCAGTGTTGGATTCTCAAAATCTCTCACTGCAAACAAATCATCAAGGCCATGCAAACCAAAGTCTTATGTGAATTCAAACCTAGTTTCTAGGTAGTTTGAAAATAGTCATTGAATTCACCCATCATTTTTATTTGGGTGAGCAGCTTCTGGTCAGCTATTCCATTTGATCTTGCACATTGTCTTTCCCTGCAAAATTCCTCTTACTGTTGAAAATGCTGTTGACTGCTATCAGTGGCAGCAACAGACTTTCTGCTCAGTCTGGCCCCAGTAATCAGCTGTGTTGGGATCCAATGAAGCTTAGTTGAACATAATGAGATCTATCTGGAAAGAGCCCTTTTGACCAGAGGCGGGCCACTTTTTGATGCTGGTTTGAGAGGAATGTTTTTAATGGATTGTGAATGGAAAATAAATTCACTGAACTGGGCCTGATGATTTGCTACTGAGATATTCAGATCAGCTTCACTATTATGGAGAGATGCTAGGAAGTACTGACTCTCCATTTGTTTCCCATGACCGTTCCTATTCTGTCTCCTGTAACGTGAGCGATCTGTGCAGTTTTGTTCCTTCCGAGCTGCCGCTGTATTATAGCAGTGGAAGATGACAGACTGGGTTGCTCTCTGTTCTGCACCCTACTTCCTTCCCAGGCTATGGAAGTCAAAGGGAGAGTATCACCTACATCCTCCTCGGGGCAGTAGTGCCTCTGCCAAAATGCAGTCTGCCCTCTCCTCCAGAGACAACTGGAGCAGCTCAGGGTGGGGGGGGAAAGGAGAACAGACTAATGACAGATAATGTGAGGTATCGTAAACAGTACAGTTTGGTTGAGTAGTTGCAGTTGAAAATGCAACCGATCTGCAAAAGGTGTCCTGAGTGCCCTACCTTATGCTGCTGCTGGCCCCAGTCCACAGAGGTGTGCCCAAGTGCTCAGATTAGTAGGGAACTTCGCTGTCCTCCATACTTCAGGCCCAGTCCTCTGTGTGTGTTTGTCTTTGCAGGTTCCCTCTCTCTGCCCCTGCTTCCTGCATCCTTCTCCCAAGCTGGTTGCTACTGTGATATGCTCTCTACGTCCCTGAATCTCCGTGGCAATCTTATTAGAGAATATAGCTGCTCTCAGGCTGCTCTAACTCGACCATATTAGGTGTAAGGGCTCACACACTACGTGATATGCAGCGTCCTGCTATTAGTCTGTTTGCTGCAGCTCAGACCCCTGGTTTGCCAGGGCAATTCTCCGTCTGCTAGTGGATTTGTTGTTTAAGTACTGTTCTCAGTAGAAGAGCAGTTTTGTGGTAGAGAATCTGTCCCAAAGCATTCACTGTGAGCTTTCCAAGTCAGTTCTTTTAATACTTACTGTAAATTGATTAGGATCTGCTTTTTTTACAGGATGATGTGACTGCATCATACTGATGTTTGAACATTGAGATGCTTCATTGTGCAAAGTTGTATTTGCTGTCTTTGCTACTGAGTGAATTTGTGGTGAATTCTATCAGTCACGATCCTCTAATTCTCCTAGTTTTTCCTTTCCTTGAAAATAGATCCTCTGATAGTATTAATTAACACTTACAGGTTTCTATAATTGAGGTACAGATTTTGCCTTCAGCTATCTGTGTACTTTTCACAAATAAGTAAGAGATCTGTGTTTATTTTAGATCCATCTGTCCTCATCTTCCTTTGATTTTTCAGAAAGGCAACAGCTATTGAAATTCAGTGCAAAAATAAAGAATGGAAAAATATAGACACCTTCTTTAAAATTCAGCTCTGGATAAGGCCCTGAGTTTTCCCCTTCTCAGATTTTACTGGGGCATCCCTTGTGCACAGAGGCTCAGCTCTTACAGTCCTGTCTCAGGAAAGATTCAGATTTACACTTTAACACTCCTCAGCTATTTTGAAATATAAAAGCACCTAAAATGGCTCAGACAGAGTCTCCATCTCAGGATAATCATCCTCACATTTTGCATTCCTACTCAGATTGTTTATGCTGAACATTCTCTTAATCTTGCTCTCTGTAGTGCCATCTTCTTTGTAAGAAATAATAAATCAAGCTCGTGGTGTTCTCTGCTCCCCACCTTTGGTCCAAGGCCTGTGCAAGAGTGAGCAGACCCAGCCTCAGTGAGGGTGCAGGAATGCCTGGAATCTCTCTGATCTGTTTCCAAGGAACATTTCCATATGGCATGGCCAAGGAGCAAGAAAACTTTCCTTTCCTCTGTAACAAAGCTGAAGCCCTTCTTCTACTCATGCTCCCCAATATATTTAGCTTCTAGCTGCAAGCAAAGAGTTGAGTCCACAGAAACTGACAGGCGATATATGTTGCTTTTTGGCATCCTACATAGGAAATAAGAGTGTAACAGAAAGGTAGTGGAACCATCTGATGAATGAGAGGGGTTTTCTTTTACTGGCACAAGTTCTGTTATCCGCATACAGGTTTTACTTTGTCCAGTGAGAGCTACCAGTGATGCTCAGGCTGTGCCTTTGCTCTCCGAACATTCATGAAAGGGGAGTGTGAGGCAAAGAATAATGGCAGATGATACTTCTTGGCCACTGCACTGAAGCTGGAAAGTAATGCTCTGTTATGCCACGGAGGGGGAAAAGACTAACTGGTTTTTGAATGTTCACCTGTACTTCTATGCAAAGTGAAATATTTGAGATAATGGAAAATTCAACAGATATAATTAGAAGAAAATCTAGGTCCAGACCTTAAGTGAAATTTAAAAGTATGAGGAGACATAAGCTTCTACATCTTTCATCATTCCAGATGGGGAGCTACTGAGATCAGTGCTTTTTAAAACCACAGTGCCTTTCTAAATATTTAAGTATGAGTTAGAAGCTTATTTTTGAGAAATCTGGTTATTCAGATACATAGCACAGTGATACAAGCATTTTTCTTAGAGTGCCTTTTAATAAAGATGGCACTGATTTGCAGTTCTTCAAATTGTCTATAATGTCCAGAGCTTGACTTGCAAAACAAACTTCTGCAAGTACTTAATTTTTGAAGAAAATGTTTTCTAAAAAAAAATCACACTGAATAAAATTAAATTTTTAACCAAAATAATGGATATTTTTTTTTCAGCAAACTTTTTTTTAGCTGAAATCTGAGGCTTCTGTCTAAATCAAGTATGGAATTTGATTTTAAAGTTATAACTTCTGTTTCAAAGAATTAAAATATTCTTTGAGCATCAGTATTTTGGGCAATATTAAGTAGATACGTTGTTGAGTCTTCGCTTTGCTGCATAAATGTTCATTCCATGAAAGAATGGTGTACAAAAAAGATCCATTTGGCTTTAATTTAGTTGCATTGAAAGTGATCTCATATCCATGAATTACTTTTTTTTTTTTTGTAATGGATCTTTGAAATCAAGCAGTTTTCAGAGGAGTGAGGGACCAGAGAATTCTATATGGGGGACTAGTTGAGAATCTTTACACAACCATGAGAGAGAATCTTTATCCACAACCATGTACCTGCTACGTGTGAGCCATAGTAGTGGGTTTTCCATATCTAAGCTCACCAGAGGATCTAAATTAATTAAGTTACTAAATTTGGGGCAATACTAGCCCAAAACAATCTAGAATCAAACTATTGAGTATGTATACTCATATTTTTTGCTGAATTTGGTAAAGATCCACAGTTTAATTTCACTGTCTCCCAAGATCTCTCCAATCATATTGAAATTTCCTTACTTGCGTATCTGTCTGTGCTTTCTGCTTTCCTATGTAACTTACATAGTTATACATGCAGGATAGCTGCTGGTGGGGGACCTGAAGGCATGAAAACAAGTTTTTTCACTACATCAGATCCTCAGCATCATCATTTTCTTGCTTCTTGGGGCCAGTCAGAACTTCCTGGTAATGATTGAGAATATCTTGCAGTAAAACCAGCTACTGTTCCAACAGCAAAACCCACACTAATTAAATGAGACTGTCTCATATCGATGGAAATGGAAGGGATATTGCACACCCATAAAAAATTTGTGTTCTATTCAACAGAAAGCAGTGGTGTAACAGACACACTAAAAGCCAATTAAAGACAGTGTCATTATGAGCAATCTTTTTGGTGGATAGCTAAATACAGCTCTGTGACTGTCTTATCCTCTTATGTTATATTGAAAACCTGATTATTCTGCTGCCAAAGGATAAAATGCTCTGGAATTTAGTCCATTTTATCCAATGTCTCAAGTGCTAGTGCCTGGCTGCCACCTCTTCTGTGATATTTGGAGTTTTGCATATACGATCTATTTCATAATCAAAAGCCTGCCCCTCTCAGTAAGTGATAAAATAGTTCCTTGGGCTACGTAATCTAAATGCTCTCTCAGCTTTACAGTTTCATTTTGCACACATGTAAAAATAACATAAAATAAGAATTTTTTAAAATGTAATTCATAGTTATTTCCGAGAAATTGGTTGTGCTCATGCCACCGAAGTAGTGGGACGTACAGCTTTGTACCTGGTTGTGCATTTATCTAGCTATCTGAGCAGGAACTCATCTTCTCCTAGTCTGCTTAGGTGTAAAAACAAAACTTGACATGGGGGGTGTAGGAGCCATATGTTCCTTTGTCATAAATTCTAATTTTGTCCATCTTAATATACAGCTTTACTGGAAAAAGTTTCCTGGGGTTTGCATGGAGTTTTCAGAGTGAAGAGGAGGGAAAACACAGATTCAGGTTCCACCTCTGTCTGCTAAGGACTATGTACTCAAAACTGGGTATCTAATATGGATGTGACTGCCATAATCACAAGAATTACTGCAGGAAGGGGCTGAGACAAAGGAAAAATAAATGAAGAAATACAAGTTTCCATGAAATGGAATTAGACTTTCCAGCTCTCCTGGTTAGAAGATAGAAGAGAATGTCTTGTACTGTTAGAAAAGTTCACTTATACTTAAACACGACATAGAAATTATGTGAAGGGAGCGTGAACAATACCTTGTGTAGACATCATGGACTCTATAGCTAATTTTGTTGCTCTGAGCCATGAAACTTTCTAAGAAATTTCAAACACCTTTGTAGTTCAGTAAGGAAGTTCCACCATTTCTTTTAGGAGAAAGGAAAATATTTGGTCAGGGAACAGAAAAATAGGGAAGGATATGGAATAACAGCCCTT
Source organism: Ceryle rudis (assembly GCA_033439905.1). Taxonomy (NCBI): domain Eukaryota; kingdom Metazoa; phylum Chordata; class Aves; order Coraciiformes; family Cerylidae; genus Ceryle; species Ceryle rudis. The sequence goes on along the minus strand of JAAGNO010018971.1, from coordinate 15,100 downwards.
TCCAGAGTCCAAAAATAAACATTTCTATTCACTTTGCTCTCAGAAGGCCTGTGCTCACAGAAAGTAACAAATGCTCCTTTGGGAGAGTTAGCAGACGAGGACATTTTTGTGGCAAGCTTATATTTTTATGGCTCAGTTTCTGCTTTGGCACCTGTATGACCTGGCAACTTAAGCTCCTTTCTGAAAAACAGAGTTTCTGTTAACTGTATTGTAAATCTCTGTGGGAATTTGTGATCCCAGCTGCTTGTAAACAGTCTTTGTCCTTCCACATAAATTCTGCAGGATATCTGAAGGATATAAGATGTGCAGAAGCCTCACAAGCGATGACTTGTGCCATTTTACTGACTTTTCTTCTATCACCATGAGTAACAATAAAAGCAGTGAAATGAGAGCTGTAGCAAGCTGCTACTTTGGCATAATAACTTGGACGTACTTCACCCAGAGCTGGTATGCACCTGGTGCACTCTCAGATAAACACCCCAAAAAGGGACCAGAATAAAAATTATTCCCAAATATATATCTGAAAACACCACAAATTTTCTTTGACATTTATGGGATCTTGGCTACACTGTATGTGTGTTTCCCATGTCTGGAATGTGTTGGCTGTTGGTCATATGGCTTTGAATCTTGTCTTTCCTAGAGATTTTTTTTTATTCTAAAAAGTCTTCCTGCTGCTCTGGGAAGGGCAAAGAAGAGGGATATTTTTTCTAGATTAACAGATAATGACCAAATTCAGTGCCAGGGATCTGGATCTCAGATCTCCTTTACATTTTAATTTTCAGTTACTTTGTAAGAAGGAATTTATGAAGCACGTAGGGAGTGTATGGCTGGATTTGCTGGCCTGAATCAAGCTGTTGGTTCCTCAAGTCCAGCACCTTTGCCTGGGAGTGGCCATCTTTTGATGCATCTGAGGAACTTAAAAAAAAAAAAGAAAAAAAAAAGAAAAAAAAGGGTGGGGCAAACACTCAAGGGATGCAGTGATCTTTCTGGGGTAATGAGTGTGACTCATATTCCCACAAAAGTGCATTTTGGATAATAGCTTGTATTGTTCCAGATATTATTGATAAAGCTATCCAACTCTACTGCATATCTTTTGGCCTCCTCTTCTGATGAATGAATGTCTCAAGTTTGGTATAGAAGGAGTAGCAGAAAATACCTTTAAGTTTCTTTTTAAAATTAAAATTCAGTAAATTTAAATGCTGTTAGGAGTTTTATAGTTCCTTCTAATTTTTCCTCATGTCTGCAGTAATACCCGTCTTTGCATCCTCTACTTGAAAAAACAGTATACTGAGCTAGAGATCTGGATCAGTTTGGATCAGAACTATGGATTTAGATTAGTAGTCTTTCTTCCTTGCAGACCTGCATACTTTGTTACATATTTCTGTTTTCAGTGCCCATCCTGACCTCATTTTTTAATTGTTTTCTCTGCCTTAATTTGTCGGTAAATCTCTGTATTTCAGTTTATAGTTTTAATGTAGGTATGAAAGATTATTTAACATGGAAAGACTTAGAAGCTCCTGTAGCTCTTTGTTAGCATTTGGTATAGACCAGAAAACTTAGAATAAGAATACCTCAGCTGGAACCAAAGTGTAGCATAGACTTTTATAGTGTGGTACTCTGATGTTTCACCTCTCATTTCTCCTCCTTAGAAGGTCACGTTACAGTGTTAAGTGCAATTTTTAAGGTAGTGGTTCTGTAGTAATGGTTTTCAAGCCATTACATTTTCCGTGTTGTCCTTTGCTTAGTGATTTGGTTGTGCCCTATAAACAGAACGACTCAGATCTGTTGTATTGTGTATAGACTGGATTATGGTAAAATTGTCAATCTGAGAAATTCAGCCCTTTTTGAAAATATTTTTCCAGGCTTCTCCAGGTTATTTGATGAGCCAAACAGAAGTGGCTACCTGACTTACAGAATCTCCTGAGCCAGTGTTCACAGCCACATATCACACCCACCCCACTTACAACATTCTTATTAGAGCTAAAGAAGTGCAAGGGCTTAAGTTTTATGCAAGGTTTCCACACAAGGAATTAATCTCATCATCCCACTCAAAAGGAAATTTGCATTAGCACTTGCAATAGCTTCTCTAATGACATTACTACATATGACTTAATTTTATAAGATTTTAAAACTGTCTAATTTTCTGTCAAAGTGTTAGTTTCTATGGAAGGATGTGTTGGGCGCTGTATTATCTGAATTACATTTTCCCCATCCTGCAGAATCACTACCAGTCTTTTGAGAGTGTAAGAGTACAAGAATACCATCTACATAAGCTCTTGTCCATTCATAAAATCTGATAACAAGAGTCTTGGCTAACATTATAATATACGAATAAATGGACAATTTGACCTCATTTTTTAACAAAAATATTCCATGTTCACTTTGTTGCTTTAATTATTTCTTTTTAGACAAAGTGAACATGGAATATCTCGGAAGGTAAAAAGACTTTTTCAAACAAGAATATTTTTGATAGATAATCTTTTTTGTACAGATATCTTTCTTAAAATATTTTAGCATTTAACGATTCCCAGGACCACAAATCACTTCCAAACCTCAGCCAAATAATTTAGCTCTTGCATACCACAGTGCCTTAGCCCATCAGGGTTGAATGCCCTTAGCAAATATTACAGCTTTGTTGGACTGGAAAAAAAAAAAAAAAAAGAACAAGTTGGAAAACCAACAGGGTTGAAAACTGTTGGATCCCAGACTGAGAATATTGTATTCTCATTAACATATTCAGGGGACTAGAACAGCTGGGTAGATTTTCAGGTCATAGGAGTATCCCTTTGATTATAAAATCATGCAGGACATATATTTGTGAAATTTTCTACCCATCTCCTCAGATAGTACTTTTTCAGCTGAAAAAAATGGGACCAAAAAGTCTTGAGTTCCCTGTCTACACTCTGAGAGACAAAATAAGTGAACCATACCTTACAATTAAGTGATGTGCCCTATGTTTCCCATGTGGTGTGAATAAATTCATGCAGTTTGTCACAGTTCTTGGGTGTTAAGTCCCTCTTTCCATAGCTCTACATCTTTCTATGTTCCATATCCAATCCAGAGTTACTCCCTTTATTCAACTTTTTTTTTCAGTGCTATTTGTTAATTTTTAATTATCTTATTACAGCCAAAATGGAAGGTGGCTCTATGTTAGCATTTTGATACAGAGAAGCAGCGTGGTTTTGAAATGAATCCTGTGATTGTCCCCACTTAACCGCCTCTCGGTACAATTCTCTTCTGTGGTTTTGGTTCATGTTAGATAGATTTTTCTAAGAAGAACTGCAACCAAAAGCTCTGATCTGGGTACATATGCAGAGGACTTCAGATCCTGAAGGGAGCATGCGTGTCTGAAACAAGGATCAATCTGCTACCAAGCTTTACACCATATACATAGTGAGGATGTTTTGATCCAGGAAAATAGATTAAATTTAATCTGAAGTAACAGTGGAATTTATACGGTGGTGATGTAGGCACCTGAGTACCAACTGCTCTGACCTACTGATCCTCTTTCTTGTGTTAGAAAATTTTCTCATTTAGACATAGTCACAGAAAGTAGTTTTTAAACTAGTGGGTTTTCAGTTTTGTTGTAAAACTATCACCAACCATTCTCTAATTCGTTTTATCTCAACTACCTCAACCTGATGAGCTATTGAACTGCATTCTAGAGCTGCACTGGATGGTTGAAGATGAGGTATGCCACAGAAGATCAAAATGGGAAATGTCATAGGACAGTAGTCTTTCGTGCTTCAAGCTCTGCAGGCAAATACCAGATATTATCTGCCACTATGAAACAAAATTAGATGACGTACAAAATTCTAACCTGTTTTCCTAGTGGGAGTGCTCGTAGTGATAACATGTAATAGGTAACACTCCTGCTCTGGGAGGTCATTCAGGATGGAAACACAGATGTGCTCCCATCTTGTCACTGGTGTGAGTACAGTTACAGCATGAAGAAAAGGCAGCCTGCTTTAATGGGAGCCTGCTGCTACTGAACACCTGCTAAAGGAAATTCAGGATAATATGTTGGAGTGTTCTGCTACTATGAAAAGAAGATTAACGGATAAGTGGCTTATACTGTTACATTGACTTGAGCCTACAAAACAAAGTGGCAGAATTTTTTTCTGTGACAGTTTTGATAGGCTGTTTATCAGTAGTGTGTGGCTTCCATTTGAGAATTACAGTATTCAAGAAATAGATGGAAAAATGTATTTTGCCCTGTAGGGAGAAATGTATTCCAGTGCAAGAAGTGAGAAACATAGAAATCAATAGTCTAACTAACTTACTCTACGACTTCAGGTAAGCCATACTTTCCAGAATTTTCAAACAAATTAGGTAATGGCAATATTGAAGCTTGGCTAACTAAATAAAATAAATGAAAAAGAGTTAGAACCCTGCACACATACAGAACGTTTTTCTGTTTGACAGCTTCAGTTGTGGGCAATCCCCACCATTAGGGGGAATTTGATGCTTTCAGAAAAATCAGTGGGTTTATGCTGTTTTACACGGGAGGCCTCTTGAATCAGCTGTTTGAAACTCCTGTTATAAAAATGTAGCAAGTTGCCTGTGTAGGAGAGATGTGAAGAAATACTGACTTCCTAAATCATGTAGCGAACACTGCTAATCCCGTTCTCACCTAAAATTAATAGGGCTCTAGGCCTCTCATCAGCCAGAGAGTGGAAGCACATCTAATTGCCCCAAATCATCAGTGATCATTGATGACATAGGTTAAGGGGCAGCATGCACAAATGACCTGTAAATAATATTGTTAAAAAACAGTTTTTTGATGTGCAACATTAGCTTCCTCTTGATAGGATACAGGCATGTGATTTCTGTTTGTCTGCCTAGCTCTGCTCTGCTGGAATCCACTTAAAATCCCATGCTGTTTTCCTTGCAGGGCTAAGGTAGATTCTTTCTGCTAAAATCCATACATGGACTCTCAAGGTCTCATTCTTTAAGATCCAAGCATTCTTTGATTCGCCTCCCCAAAGATCTGGGTATACCTTTCCCATCTTCCTTTCTCTCACCAGGAATATAAACAGATTTAATTCTTAAAAGGTACACAAGCCCTGTTCTTTTCTCCTTTGTTTACTGATAAACTCAATGCGAAGTATGGCTTGGTGAGATGAAACCTAAAACTTCAATCAAAAGTCCTATGAAAGCTACAGTTTTGTGTCCCTGTGCTCTAATAGAATGCTCTGATAAAGTGGAAAGTGACTGTTCCAGGCTGTGTTCGTGTAATACAGTGAACTGGAACATTCTTTCTACCTGGACTTTTTGACCCATTTTTGCCTTGCTGTCCTGATGAGTTCTCGGCCAGTGTGCTGCAGGCTAGTGAGAAGTTTAATCTCTAGGGTAAGGACAGCATATAATGAAATGCTTCTGCACTGTCAAAATACTTAAAGTTAGAAAATGCTCAAGCCAGTGACTTGTTGGAGAGCAAGCAATGGGCAAAATGGCTTCAATATGCAGAAGAAATTTAAATGCCCCTAGGGAATGCTAATCCAGAGAGATAGTAATAGGGGTTGCTGCTTGATTTATAATGTGGCTTGAAAGAAATCAACAAGAGCAGACCTGCTGCCTCTGTGTGCGTTTAGCTGTACAGTCACAATTCAGGAAGGAAAACATTAACTGTCCATCTTGCCTTGTTGTTACCTTCTCCTTCTCTGACCTCTACTGCTTAAAGTCCAGGTGGATTCTTTTCTGTCTCAAATTATCAGCTTCTCTGTGACTTTACCTGTCCCTCTTGTTTCTACCTTGCACCTTTTGTTTTACTTCACCTGACAATTTTGTGAGTTAATACTTTGCAGCTGTTGCCCCAGGTGCCACCTCTTTCTATCTGGTAACAGGTATACCCAACATGAGTCTGTCTTCTGCTTTCTCTACTCTGTAGTAACTGCACTCACTAAGATGTAGAAAAGTTTCTTTGTAGGCAAAAAAAATCTGTCCTCTGCGCCACCCTGCGCACTTCTGCTTTGATGTATCATTCATAAGTAAGTTTTTCCCTATTCTCCATTCTGTTGCCTCCTTTGCATCTTCCAGTTACTGTGGAGTTTCTTCTGGCCCACTTAACCACCAATTTGGAAAAGGAAATTGCACTTTGGCATGTCAGCCTGGAAATACTGCTGACCCTGTATTCAGTTTCAGCTGTCTGACATGCCCCATGCTCAGCCCTCTGCTCTTTTACTTTGTAATGTTTCTCCTGCCACATTTCATGGAAAAGAGTCAGGAGATGGAAGGATAATCTGTGAGTCACTTGTGCAATGATGACTTGCAGATTTCCTTCTTTCCTTGATATTTTTTTTTCTATCCTGCCAATCTTTAATTTCAGTTTCTTCTTTAAAAGGGGGTGAATTAATTTGTAAATTACACTGAATGCCTCATCTCTTCTTGCAAAACATTTTAAAAATATTATGAATACTCAGAGCAGAATTTTTCAACTTTTATCTGCAGGGCGTATCTAAAGGAGTTTTTCTTTTTGTCAGAAAACATAATCTTATCACAGAGACTTCAGAGTCCTGTTCAGGACAGCTCAGCCAGGGAATTAGATACTCTTTGAACTCTGGTTCTGTTATTAGAAGCTAGCTGGAACTTTTTGCTTTGAATGCTTGTGTTTTTTTGGTTGCGTCGTGTGTTGTCCCCTCCGTCCCTGTTCCCCCTGCAACATTGTTTAAACTGCGTTAGACCATGGCAAGATCATAATCTGATGATTTCAGATACTGAAAAATACTAGGTTTGTTATTTGGGACCTGGGATGTCTTACTGTGTGTGTGGTTGACTGGGGAGGTTGATTGAGTGTCTCTGGCTACTTTTGTACTGAAATGACTAAGTATTCTGGAAAGCACTTTAAGTTTCTGACTGAGGTATACAGTTGCTTTGCTGAGTGCATGTATCAGAGACGGTCTAGGTGGAGAAGGGAAACTCACAAGAGAAATGAAAGGGAATGTATTATAATTTTATTTTAATGTGTTTGCTGATAGCTTTGTTTTGAATATATCTTTTGTTTTGATTTATTTTGATCTGCCTATTAATTAGTTATTGCCCTATGTTCTATAAGTAGAATTTGTGTCTTTGCTCAACAGTCATCATTGACTATGAGACAACATTTTCAGGTTTTCTCTTTGACATTTTTAGGGTAAATATGTTTTTGTGATGGCTTATATTATTATGTAGTCAAAGCTGCTGTCAGATAGAGCTACCCAGGCAGCTCATTCAGGGCCTGCAATATTTCATTACTGCAGGCCTGTGACCTTCACCCAGCTCTGTGACCATGTCTCACATTCTGATTTCAACCTTCCCCATTTCTGCTGTTTCACATATGTGCACTACCTCTACCGTATGTGATCTTGCAAAAGCCTTTTCTGTTCTTTATACTTTGAGTTTCTCACATAGTCTGCCTAATGCATTTCACTTCTGACCTGTGTAATAGCTTTGCTATTTGAATCACAGGCCTTATTTGAAGAGATGTTGTTAGTCCTGCCAAACCTGATAATAGTCCACAGTCATAAAGAGTGCAGCCCACACTACACTTCCCTAGCAGAGCAATTTTGTCATGAACCTGGATTTGAAGCCATCTCCAGAACATTGGTTTATAAAATTAATAAATGGAGACTAAGACGATAACCATCTCGGACTCTTTACTTTCCAGGTGTGCCTCAGGCAAGGTCTCAGTAGGGAAACTAACTCTTTTGTTCTTGTGATGTTTAAGCAGAACAACAAATACACATATTTTTATCCTGATACCTATTTTAAAACATTGAGAGGAAGCTATAATACTAATCCAGTTTCCTGGGATGGTATCATGGTTTCATGCTACACAGGTTCTGAGTTTTCTTAAGGACCACAGGAGCCCACAAGTAATTTAAAACTGTAATTTATAAAAAAAGGAAAAGGTCAAGAAATCAATGTAGTTATTAAAATATTAGTTACTAAAATAAAGTGGATTATTTGAAGATAAACTCAGAATTTACTATGTAAAGGAGACTGGTTTTAATAAGGTTAAAAAAGTGGGAAAGATCTTAGAAATATGGATAGGGAGCTAAAAATTGTTAGGTGACTGATTAACTGATATTTTATCATTCTTCAAGAGAATGCTGGAGTTTTCACAGCTCATAAAACAGAATTCTGCAAGGCTGCATAAGTCTTCAATATTTCTTTAAGAAACCAAGCTATGAATAATAAAGGACACATTCAACCTCCTACTTTGATTTCTTTCTGAAATGTAATATTTTTTATGAAACTCCAAAATACATATTGCAGTTGGAGTGAAGTTTTTTGGGGGTTTTTGTTTTGTTTTGGATTTTTTTTTTTAATTACTCTAGGCATATTAGTCATTACCATAAAAATGAAATGTTTAACTTCTGACTAAAGCAGCTTAGCAAGTTTATGTTGCTAGCAACATGTGTTTGCATGGAAAAAGTTGCTGAAAGCTGACCCCATACTGGGAAAATTGATAATCTCCAAACAAAATCCTAAACAACTTAAACTAAACATTTTACTGCATGCATTTTTAAGGTGATCTCACACATTCTGAGATAGTATTTCACTGCACATTGGCAATGTGAATGGACTTGTGCCACCCAAACTTTGCTGGGTTTTTTTCCTTAGGAATCATGTCTTCCCTCTGTCATGCCACAGTTGCCTCATGTAATATTTTCTCAAATGGAACGCATCAACTTGAGTCTCACTTTTTTGGGTTTCTTTGGTGATTTTTTCATTGATTATTCAAAGACATTTTGTCAGCTGTCATTCACTTGGTGAAATTTGGTTTTAGTCCAGTGTCAGAAGGATTCCCTCATTTAGAATTCCTTATTATAATCAAGTTATAACTATATCATTATAGTATACACTTAAATATGTTATGTAGATGTATATGCACACATGCACTTCCATAAGGAGTAAACTACACCTTTTGTTTCTCCCTTGTGTCAGAATGACTAGTATGATCTACAGCTCCACAAGATTATTATTAAAGGTGCCCATCACAAATATCCCATGGTAAAACCCCGTGATATCCAAACTGGGAATATCTACTTCAGTTACTTGAGCACAGAGAAATGAATGGAGCAAGTTGAGGGCCAGATTTGATACTGTAGATTGCCCCTCAAGCAGGAACCAAACTCCAGTGAGAGATATCCTACAGAGAGAAGGGAATCAAAAAGCAATTGTCATCAAGCCAACAGCAGTGAGAAGACTCTAGCTTAGAAACAAAACAAAGCACTGTTTGTTGTCTTCGGTAATGTGATTATCCCAAAGTCATGCTGATTTGCAGGTCATCATTATGTCTTTGGGAAGAATGTGCTTCAATTCATCCACAAGGGCAGATCTAATGACTGTAGAAGTCTCTTCTAGTCTCACAGTATTCAGTGAAATGCTAGCTTTGACTGAAATTGGTGACAGAGCTACAGAGGTCAACACAGCCATGGCTCCTTCATCTGAATTCATTGTCTTTAAATACATTATTCTAAAAACAATGATTCCTTATGTCTCAAATGTGGGGTGGCTCAATTTATCATCTTTAAATATTTGAACAGTTTCAGATGAAGGGTACTTTGTGGATGTAAAGTAGTATTCTTAAAACTTGAGTGCAAATCTTAAAAATATGTCTCAATTATTTTTGTATTTACCTATGTGAGTGTGATAGTAAAGTTTCCTTACAGCTGTGGTGAGCCTTCACTTACCACACCTTCCCACAGCATTTTCTTGGAGAAACTGGCTGCTTATGCCTTGGACAGGTGTACTCTTTGCTGGGTAAATGTTGTCTGAGTGGCTAGGCCCAAAGAATTGTGATGAATAGCATTAAAGCCAGTTGGCAGCCCATCACAAGTGGTGTTCCCCAGGACTAAGTATTTGGGCCAGTTCGGTTTAATTTCTTTAACAAAGATCTGGATGAGGGGATCAAGTGCACCCTCAGTAAGTTTGCAAATTCAGCAGGGTTGTTGATTTGCTTGACAGTAGAAAGGCTCCACAGAGGGATGTGGACAGGCTGACTCTATGGGCCAAGGTGAGTGGTACGAGGTTCAGCAAGGCTGAGTGCTGAGTCCTGACTTGGGTCAGAACACCACCATGCAATGCTACAGGTTTGGGGAAGAGTGGCTGGAAGGCTGCCTGACAAAAAGGGTCCTGGGGGTGTTGTCAACAGCTGGCTGAGTGCCCAGGTGGCCAAGAACAACAGCACCCTGGCCTGCATCAGAAATAGTATGGCCAGCAGGTCTAGAGAAGTGATTGTCCTCTTGTACTCAGCACTGGTGAGGTCACACCTCAAATACTGTGTTCACTTTTGGGCTCCTTACTACAAGAAGAACATTGAGGTGCTGGAGCATGTCCAAAGAAGAGTAATGAAGCTGGTAAAGGATCTAGAGAACAAGTCTTATGAGGAGTGGCTGAGGGAACTGGGGTTGTTTAGCCTGGAGAAAAGGAGGCTGAGGAGAGATCTTATCACTCTCTACAACTCCCTGAAAGGAGATTGTAGAGAGTTGAGTGTCAGTCTATTCTCCCATGTAGCAAGAGATGGGATGAAAGGAAATGTCCCCAGGTTGCACCAGGGGAAATTTATACAAGATATTTGCAAAATTTTCTTCACAGAGAGGGTTGGTCTTCACAAAAGCATTGGAAAAGGCTGCCCAGAGAAGTGCTTGACAGTCACAATCCCTGGAGGTATTTAAAAGTAGTATAGGCATGGCACTAAGGGACATGGTTTAGTGTGTCTTGGCAGTGTTAGGTTTATGGTTCAACTCAGTGATCTTAAAGGTTTTATACAACCTAAATGATTTAATGATTCCTGCACGTTTTTGAATTCACATATTTTCATATTTTTGTGAACTGTATTTTTTTGTAAAGAAACTGTATCCTGTGGTGCGTTGTGAAATGCCTTGCTGTGCGAGGGTCTGAATCCAGGTGCGACCGCTGAATGTCACTGCACTATAATATAATTAGCAATACCACATTTTACCAAATGTTTATTTAGTCCTGAACTAACAACATCTAACACTCACATTACATTATTGACACAATATTTCTATGAAATAAACTGGAAAATATTTTTAGTTCTACAGTATAAACAGAGAAATTGGGTCAGAGAAATAAAAATAAGTGGCTGGTGAGGGGATGGGACTCTGGGATAGAGGTGCATTCTTAAATCCTGTTCCCACTTCCAGGCTTTATGCTGATTTCCCCGGGCAGGTTGCAGCAGGAGCTGTACCACTGGGGTGTCCTTTTAAATGGGAAGCACTCAGTTTATAAAATAATTCTCCACAAGCCTGATGGTCTGCATCTGGATATTAAGCTAATTAGGTTTGCTCGTCCAGTATTCAGGTCTGGAGTTTGCTCTATGGCTTATCACCGCTCTTGTTAGCGCATTAAGACTGGCATTATATTTCTCACACTTTAATTGTGTTCAAAGAGAGCTGTTTATATGACGCCCCAAAATGGATTTGTTTTCCAGTGCTTCTCCTTTGTTGCATATTAACATTTAATTAGCAAAAAAGATCCTATTACCTCAGCACTAAAAGTGAGAATAGCTAAGGGACCTGCTAAATATGAAATTAGATGCACAGTCAACCTTTAATCTGGTCATAATGCTGTTACCTAAATATTATTATAACTCCTATCATAAACAATGATTTGATTGATTTTGAAATGTTTATACCAAGGGTGTCTGGCACAACTTGTTTTTTTGAGTATGCTGAAGTCAAAATGTCTGAACTAAAGAGACAGCTACTGCTAACAGGCTTTATTTGGGGCTTTCTTCAGTTCAAGTGGTTGGTCCATAATGTCCTTCCTTCAGAAAGGGAACTGAGCTGGAATCTAAGTTGATCTTACACCAAGAAAAACAATTCTCTAAGCATACTTTAATCACCCATAAACGTTCTCATGGCTCTGAGGACCATCTTTGAGTGGAATCTGTTTTCGAAGGAATAGCAGGCTTTTCCCCTGTAGTACTGGAAATTGTGGGTGCATAACTAAAAGGCAGATGTAACAGAGAAATATGTAAGAAAATATATTCTTTTGTTCAGTTTCTGTTTTGGGGTGAGAGGCGTGAAGCCAAAGATTAGATGGAAGCTTTCACAGTGGGGAACATAAGGAATAGCAAAAAAAAAAAAGGGCTCCTGATATGCCTGTCTTTCTGTGGCTTTAAGGAGAGCTTTGCTATTTATTACAACTATTACCACAACAGTTAAAAAGGCTTTTGGTAACATGCCCTCTGCAAAATCACTTGACTATTTTTTCCACTTAGTTTTTGTTGCTAAGTTCTGTTTCTTCTATACATGACATCTTTGTGCTTTGTTTTGCGTTATGATGTCTCAGCAGCAGTATTTCATCATGGCCAGTTGTTTTGGTATTCACGTGTTAATACAGCAATAGGCATCTCACACATCCTTCTGTTTTAAATTTGGGCCTGCTGTTAAAGAAGTCATGATTTGAGAACGCATAGTAAGGTTGCTGGAATGTTATGTAATAAGACAGATATCTGAAATTTTCTGACAGCATCTAAAATATGTTGCATCCGGCTTAGAAAAGAGTAAAAATAGAGATATCGTTTAACTAAAATTTTGATTATGCTAGCCCTTACAGCTTCCAGTTCAGAAACTATCTCTGTTATTTTGGTATGAACTTGGAAGCTAAAATAGCTTGAAAATCACACTGGCAATTTGTTTTTGTAGTTTAGGAACAGGCTATCTCTTGAGAGGATTAAGTTTTGCGACAGTTTCAAGCAGTTTGCAAATGAAAGAGGATTTCTTTGATTTGAATTACTATTTATTACAACATTTTCTGCAAACATTAACATAAAACTTGTCTTTTGAAAAATACACATTTTCCTTCATTATTTTTTTACCAGTGTTTTATTTTTCTTGGAAGAAAAAGCAAAGTAAGTATTTAATTTTGAGTGTAGTTAATCTGAAACAAAGATTTTAATTGTGTCGAACTGAATAGGAACATCTTCCTTTTGAGTTTATTTGATGTTAATTTTCTGAGCTGGTTTAATGCCTCCCAAGAGAGGTAGTTGAGGTACCTGCTGCCTTCTTCCTCCTGTAGGGACCAGCGTTGGTCTACAACACACAGCCTGTTCTCTGGTTGTACACTGAGTGTCCATCATGGGAGATGTAATCACTAGAGCATGGCCTGTCATGTGTGACTGACGTGAAACACCAGAAACACATCTAAGCAGCCATATGACAAGCTGCAAGAGTTCACACTAATATTAAATCAAACTTAAAGATTTTTCTTTTCAGTGGATGGTTTCAAACAGTAGTAGTGCAACAATTCCGAACATTTTTTTAACATCTTCCAATTAGTTTGGAACAATTGCTGGAAATACTTAATTATTAAAGCCATATCCATCATAATGTTTTACATACTCAAGTGCCTGAGAGGTGGTTCTTTGTTGTCATTCTGAGTGGACAAGTATGAAAAAATAGATGTAGGAGGAACCACGTTTACTGGTGTGAAATCTTGCAACACAGAAAAGAACACCTATTAGAAAACTACAAATGTAATTCAGATTCCTTTGACCACCTGTGCTGTGCCTTGGCAGATAGGCTGTGATTTCCGAAGGACACCGTTACTGGTAGTGTATTGATTTTTGTGGTTAGTTCAATAACAAGCTACTATTGGGACTTTTCTCTTTCCTCAGATGTTTGCCAACTTTACTGTGTATTAATTAAGTCCTTCCATTTATTCAACTCTTCAACTCTGTTGCTGGGACAGATCTAAAACTTTTCCACTAATCAACAAAAAGAAAGCCAAATGAAACTGCTAATTCCCCACAAATACATTTTCCTCTGCATTTTGGGAGTTGCTTATTAGTCCTGGCCCAAAGTCAAAAGTCCTGACCAAACACCAGGAATGCACTTAAGATTTGCTTAGGGGTGAACTCACTTGATATTCAAGGGGGAAAACACTGAGCATGGCTTGCCGTGCATTTGCCTGCCACCTGCATTAACAATGACTAAAAGCTTATTGTTCAAGACCCAAGTAACATCACGTTTTCCATCTGTCATTGTCATGCCATAGCACCATTGGTGTAAGTCACAGAAGATGTCTCTTGGTCCTCTTTAAAAAGGCCAAACTCACCTGCTGCAAAGACAGATGGGATAGCTTTATTTGGGCACAGGGAGACAGATTTAAGGAGAATACTTGACAGCTTCCAGCGGATCCCAGCACCAGCCAGCTCAGGCACAGATATGCATAGCCTTCATCTTAAAACACCAATGGATGCAAATAGGATGGTTCCCTTTCTAAAGCATTTGAACCAGCTTAAATGACTTTTGCATACTGCAGTATTCCTGAGTTGGTTATGTATTTGTAAAATTTCCTTATGTTCTTTCAGTCTTGTCTGCCTTTCGCTACCGCTTTTAAATTTGCCCTGTCTAGGTTAGCTCTCCTGATTCCTGCTTGCATGAATCAGGTACTGTCCATTTGTTTTTTGTCTGGTTCAGTGCAATGTGGACAGTGACATCATTTTAATTTTCCAGTTCTCTTGCATGAGCTGTTGTTCAGTAGTTTTCACCCTCGTGGTGACCTGGTTCTACCCTCAATGAATTAGGCTTGTTTGCAAAATGATAGTTTGAGGACCACGACAATATTCCTTTCTAAATATGTTACTTGGAAAATAAGATTTTTTTTCTGCCTTACTAAATGTTTAAGTAAAGGGGAACCAACTGAGAAACTCTTCAATCCACAGACAATTTTTTGGTGTGCTTGTATATGTTACGTACAGATCAAATTTAATTTATCTATTTGGAATGAGAACATCATCCTTCAGAATAGTTTAGAAACAATGTCCTCTTTGATATTACAGCTCTCCAAATGTTCGAGTTGAGTGGAAACACCTGAGAGTGGACCCCAGCTTTTCAGTCACTTTAACTGAGCAACAGAAGTTGAGTTATTAATCCTCTTTCTGAGCAAGACAATTGAAATGCTTGGTAAAGTAAACAAAGCAGACAGCAAGGTGGAGATTTTCAAAGTTGTTTAAGAGGTTTGGAGTCCCAGGACAGGTGGCTTTGAACACTCTAGCTGAAAAGTTGTCAAGAAAAAAAAAAAAAAAAAAAAAAAAAAATTAAAAAAAGGGGGGGGGGGGGAAAAAAAAGGAAAAAAACAAAAA